>REGL01000234.1:33741-45616 GCA_004194395.1 Aurelia aurita complex sp. Pacific
ATTCCAAAAACAACTTCCAAGCAAAAATGGTTCATAAACTCGAGGATGTCGAGAAAAATTTTACTGAAATAAGAGTTCACAACTGTGCAAAACCATTGTTTAACCAACCTTTATTTTCTTAAATTGTTCATTCATTAACTAACTAACTAATTAATTAATTAATTAATTAATTAATTAAGTAATTCATTCATTCATTAATATATATATTTAAAGTTGTTATTTACATAGTTTTAAAAGAATAAAGCTAATTTACACCAGCTATCTACAATAAACCTAAAGTGATACATGTTAATTTACAATTAAAGGAATTCAGTATCTATTTACAAATTGTACAAAGGCAACTAGTTCCATCCTAAGTTTTAATTTCTATTATGAAAGCTGCAACAGACTTTATATTCTTTACATCATCGTTTAGTGTATTCCACAGCATAGCCCCCCCCCCCAAATCTCAGGACGTTTATCCCATATTTATTGTGTGACACCTATGAGGAAGCTCGCATAACATTTGTTTGCGTAAGTTAATAGTTATAGATTCTGTTTGGAAATTTTCCCAGATGTATGACGGATTTAAGTGGTGGAGTGCTTTGTAAACTTCTAACAGCAGTTTCCGTAGGTTCATTCCATGGATTGCAGCATCATTATGCTTCGATAGAAGTTCTTCAAAAGAGGATTCACAATCTTGGTACAAAACCCTAAAAGCACGTTTATGTACTCGATTGATGTTACTGTTCAGAAATTTGACATGATAACAGCATTGAACAATATCCTTGCTTGGTTAAAGTTAATATAGTTTGAAAATCTACAGAATGCCTTTACCTTTGTGCTAACTTTCATGCAGAAATCCTCTACGTGCTGGCCACAATTTAGTATTTCATCGATAGAGACTCCTAGTAATTTAACCTCGTCACTGGCGCGTATAATTTGGCCATTGATATTCGAGCCCAAGTGTATAAAGAATATAAAGAAAAGTTATTGCAGGACAAAATGATGTTAAAATGACTCTTGTCAAACTGTTACTTGTAAAGAAAATATGTTACTGACACAGATTTCCGGCCAGTTGGCATTAGCCAAGGTATAGAATGTGGATGAATTCGATGCAAAAGCAACTGTGCGTTTGACGTAGTTTGAGAATCATCCTCATTGATAGTGGATTGATAGCTTCAATCCGAAACAACTGAAAGTAAGAAGGACCTTTCCGTATGCTTACGCAATATATCCATCGTCAAACACTGGAGAAACTGTGATTTCCAAGCAAAGAAGGGCACAATTTGATGTTTGCAGAAACAGTGCAGTAGACGTAGACTTACCTAAGGCATCAAGACCTTGTGAAACTGAAGACAGAATATACAGGAAGACCTATACGATGAAAACAAAGTAATGTCAGATACTGTACAGGGTATGTTTGGACAGCGTCGAATGGACGAAAAGAAATGCCAGAATGAAAACGTAATACTATGAAAAGAAGGAGTGACGAATTAGATTAATGACGCCAGGCATGGTTGCATCCATTCACTGTGTTTCTTACCTCGATCAATAGAAGGGCCAATGTGCATTTTCCAAAGATTGAGAAATAACCAAAGTTGTCTCAAATTAGATTTCACGTGAGATTTGCGACGACGCAAAATGACTCATGCAATTTACTTCGATTTTTGTTATTCGCGGGCACATTCACGTGACATCTTATTTGAAAAAGACGACCAAAAAAATGAGAAACGAACCTGGGGATCGATCTGACAAAGATGATCAATGTGATTTTCAGTTATGATTTCAACCAAACCATAGTACGCTTGACTAAGTTTCGGATATTCCTGAAAATAAGATACGAAAAGTAAGTAAAATAAGTAAATAAGATAAGTGCATCCACGGGCTGTAGGACACTCTGAATTAAAAATAGGCACCCTATTATGGGGATGTGGGAAAAATTCCAGTGCATGTCAAATGTTGGGGTGAGAATGGATATTTCTGTGTTGTCAAAGAGGATCTCATGAAATCCCAGCTGTTAAGATCCCAGGGACCTTTGACTCCTAAGTCTATTTAGCTAAATATTGCACGCTTGGTTCTGCTTCCAGTGTATCAACAAATATCAACGTTCCTGCACAGCGACCTCAAACTCAAGTTCTTCCTTCTATTGATTTATCAATTTTTTTCATGTGCCAGATTTCAAAGCACTGCAGAACTATTGCACAGCGCATATATAAAGAAATGAAAATACAACCAAACACTGCCTCTTTCTTGCGTTCTGCCTTTCCTTCTTTCCTGCTTGCCTCTTACAATTTCAATCTTCATGCTCTCTTTTCCATCCTATCTTTATTCCCCTTTCCACTTTTCGTCATTCCTCAATCCTCGTTCCTTTCTTTCTTTTCCTTTCATTTCTTCTTTCCTTCTTTCTATCTTTATTTCTGCATCGCTTGTTCATTGTTCTTACCCATTCTTCTTTCAAGAGAAACAAACCTCCTGCGAAGCTGCTTCGCCGTTTCATGCTGTCTGCTTCCTAAAGCATCAAACTGTGCTACTGTTGAGAAAAGTCAAAACAGCTGACGTTACATCGCGATTTTTTCTACAAAATGGTTGGATACTGAATTAAGCTTACAAGTATATCTTGCTGAGGAATCGACATGACAAGTTTGACAAACATTCCAAGAGCATTGTTCAAAGCTTCGTCACCGTAAAGTCGCATCACGCCAAAATTTATGTAGCCCCCAGCAAGGGCAGCTTTTAACATGTCAAAACATATTGATATTCCTTTGTATCTTGTAGGTAGTTAAAGAAACGACAATTCTGCATAAAAATATGTTATTAGTTTTTTTATATTTTTATTCAACAAACTACTTAAAGCACTACGTACGAGCTACTTTACTACACTATAAGGACGATGTTATTAGTTGAAGTAAAGGCCTGACAAAATTTTGACTACCAGGTGAATCAAACAAAATCCCTGAAAAGCTACCGCTTTCTGGATTTCAAGACAATAACATCGGCAACTATATTATTTAGTAGTGGAAATCTTCAAATAAATTTCAAAATTATCGGTCTGAAATCACCCACTCAATCCTGAAATTAAGAGGTTTCTCTCGAGAATGTCCCTTCAAACGACCTTTAAAAATGCCCTTAAATGATGGTGGTAATGGCTTGAACGCGTTTTAGCTCCTGTTACTCACTTGGAAGGATGAAGTCGCCCGGAACAATTTTGTTGGGATCCTATGGATGCCACTTCCATCATCCCAAAAAAGAAAAAAGGTGCTAAAGCATGCTCATGTCATTGCTGTTAAGCAGAAATGTTTGGGAAATTTGATCGTGATTTTGCCACGGGGGGGGGGGGCATTCTTCTATAGTAAAGTAAAGGTACCTGGGGATGTGCAGCGAGCAAGGGTATACTTTTTCGGACTTCTAGTCTAGCCAAGGGTATACTTTTTTGCAATTTTGGCCTACAACGGTCTAGCCAAGAGTATCATTTTGACAATACTGGTCTAGCGAACGGTCATGATATCATATTTGGTACAAATTTGACAATATTCGTCCAGGAAATCGTTAAATTGGTCTAGCCAAGGGTACCATTTTCGTAAAAATTAGTCTAGCTAACGTACCGTTTTGAATATGCTCGCGGCAGACCCCTACCCAAAATTTGGCCAAGAGCCCCCCCCCTCCCGTGGATTTTGCCCCGCTTTAAAGGTTTAAGGACTTTCTTGAGAAAATCCCTTATAGTTTCAAAACAGAGCATGTCTACGATAAAATAACATATTTTCACAATATCTTTGTCTTGATATTCAGAAAGAACTAATCTTTCGACGGGACTGATCTTTAAATCACCTTGCAAATTTGAAGTTACTAAACAAATGAAAACGTTCAGACTTTTGAAAAATAAAAGAATGCAAAGATCCTATCACCTCCCAATCAAATCGATTTTAGCCAAAGTGATTTTCGAGCCGCGACAATAAATTGATGACACTGCGTGACCCAAGGCAACCCACAAGTCGTGGCTCAAAAACAAGGTCTTTCAAGCATCTCGAAGTCTTGTGCAAAATGGACATTTGACTCTGCAACAAACTCTCATTTGATGCTTGATGCTACCGGGTTCCCAAAAAAGTACTCCTGTTTGAAAAATCACCAAAAATTTATTATCAAACCTTTGATAAAATTTTCTTTTTGAATTGCTTTGTCAAAGACCCAAAAATATTCGCAGACGATGAAATGTTTGCTTTTGATACAGCAAGGTAGAAAATTTACACGTTGAAAAACCAGTTTTTAAGCAAAATACTCAATCTTGCCTAAGAGTCAAAATTTCAGATTTTTCATCATCATTGAAGTCTCCAATGATATTTCACATTCATTTCTGTCATAAATGACCAACCTAGAAGTAATACACGCACAAAGAAATTGATTTGGCAATCATCAGTGCTTTTTTTGCAGTATGATTCAAAGCTAGGTGGCCCTGAAAAGGGCTAAATTTGCTCATTTTTAAACCACCTACGTCTTGGAAAGTAATTTGGTTCTTGATCTACTTGACAAAAACATAAAATCGAGGATCGGCCGTGTATTCACATTTTGGTGATTTTTCAAACGGGAGTACCTTTTTTGGGACACCCGGTATCATTTTGCTCGATAAACATTGGTTAGCATACTTTTGTTAGATTTTAAGCTGGGAACTTATACCAAGACAAACTATGACCATAACCTGAGCATAAGAAACCAACACAAAAATTGTAGAGAGTTGACGGTTTAAGTGTGTCAAATCTGATTTACCTATAAACGATGAAAAGTCTATTGGCCGTCATTGTAAGCTACGAAAAGCTGCAAGATTTTATGGGAGAAGTTTTAGCCATCTTTTTGCCAGGAAACTATTCATGGCTTTAGAACGAATGCTGCGCATTGACTGGGTGAGCTCACAATCACAACGTAGCATCGTCGTGTCTCCAATCTCGGGTTCACTTGTTAGGTGATTGCCGAGTTAGCTCTTTAAAATAGGCGCTAAAGATGGCATCAAGGAATTTTTTACAATTATCTTTCACGTCTCAAAGAATTTTGATTAATTTGATTGGCTAATTTACGAAGGGATCCTAGGGTCTATGGTAAGAAATGTCCTGACACCACCTTTAACGCAATCGTCTATTCCGAACAGTTTGAGAGCATATCATGAAAAGGATACTTGACAGCATAAACTTGATCATCTGGTACACGACTGAGATTCAGAATATTCCTTCCTGAAAAGAAAATTCATATTTAAAGACAAAAGAAGCATTTTAATCCGAAATTGACCGAAATGAAACAGTAACAAAAATCTTTACAAAAAAGAGATATGAGCGTTTCAGTCTTTCAAATTGTAAATCTTCGAATATTGAGCATGTACCAGCTTGAACCGCTCGTTCTAAAACCTCAAATCTGGTAAAGTAAAAAGTTGTACGTTAAACTTGATTTCATACTCTCACGTTTCGCACTCGGAGTGTCTGACAGAACACATTTCGGTATCTTGGATCATATTGCCGGTCTTTGAGTTCCTCAACAGGTTTTGCTTCACTAAGGCCTGGTTTAAACATCGCATTTCGCTGTGTCGAATTTAATAGATGCTCCTAAAAATTTCCAAGTGTTAATTAAATTCGACATGAAGACAATGTTTAAATCGCCAGCCGTTTTACATACATAAACGGCAGGAGTTCACTAGCTCTGTCGCGTTAAACGGCAGAAGCACGACTTAATTTAAACGTCGCATTCTACCACGTTTAATTAATCAATTCTAGGCCATGGTCCGCGGTGATCGGCCACTGCGCTTGCGAATTAAAGAGTTGATTTTGAAAAATGGCCATTTCAATCATATTCTTAAGAACGGCAGATTCTACCGTTTTTAATACAGATGGAATTGACGCCGCAAAAATACGATGTTTCAACTAGACCTAAAAGACTCTTGAGAGCTCATAGTTATGATAAGTATTGAACTGAAACAACGTTTTCTTAGCTAAGCCATTAATTGGAAAAGAAGGATCAATTGGCCTGCAAAATTGACAACACCAAGAAGACATAACGGTAAGAGACTTTCGCATCATGCATACATCGGGATGCAGTTAGACACGGTTGCTTTCTCTTACTGCGGGGACACCGTTCTTCATTAACGAAAGTTTAAAAAGTGTAACGAGCTCAATACCTCACTATTCAAGAAACCGATAATTTAATCTTCCAGCTCCTTCTTCAAAACAACTATGCGCCAAAGATGCTTGTCGTGTTAAGATGCTTAACTATAGAGACTAACAGTTCATCGTCTGGGTCTAGGTCTTAAAACTATCGACGAAACGTGCACCAAATACAAAACCAGTTATTAAACGACGAAGAAACCTGCTTTCACTATTACATCGACAGATCAAAACCAAATGGAAAATCAAAGAATGAATTTCTTTTGAAGTCAATCGAAAGTGAAACTGTTTTTAACTGCCTTGGCCGCTCCTCGTCGCAGATCGGCCTTCGGGCAGAAGCGCTTCTCGTAGAAGGGTGCTAAATTGTGGAACGATCTTTCTGTTGAAGTCAAATCATCCAAAATTTATGACATATTCAAAATGCCAGCAATGCCAACAGCGAACGCTGCTTCTCTCTTTCATGCTACAGTTGTAAGTCGTTTATTAGATAGTATTGTAAATGAGATCATTTAATTTTGTATGGTTTTCTTTCAGATTTAGTTACCGAGTGAGTCAGAAAAAAGAATCCCCGTTTGATAGGTCACGGCTTCCTGGATATCAAGACAATGATATCGGCAAATATAATTCAATGGTAGAAATGTTCAAATCTACAATAAAATTTGCCTGACTGAAATCAGCCACTTCATTCTGAAATTATGAGAGATTTTCTCGAGAAAGCTTCTTCAAAAAACCTTCAAAACGTGCCCAAAATCATGAACAAACTTCCCTAACATTTCTGCCTTACACGGGCCTTACAGCAATGACTTCTGCATGCCTTAGCACGTGCTATCCTCTTGGGGGATGACAAGTCCTCCCCTTGGTATCGATGACCTATTCAGGGGGATTCCATTCTCCCAAGAGGGCAAAATACATGAATCTATGTGAGTTCCATCAATTTTCAGGAAGGAAAATTTGCTCATTGTTTTCATTCGTTTTTGCAGGTTTTTGGAAAGGGCATCCTGCAGAAAATCATAAATTCCACGGGAAGGAATGGCCGATTAAAGCCGGGTAAATTACTGAACCTAATTGAACATATTGCTAATAAAATAAGAATGTTTTCAATATTATTGCTTTGATATTCATGGAGCAGTGTCCTTAAAAGCGGGGATTCTTTTTTCTGACTCGCCCGGTATTTTATGTATATGCACGGCCCACTATAAATAAAATCAAATGAAATCAAGCCTATTAGCAACCACACAATTAGCACAACATGTGCCGTTGAAAAAAACATAAAATAGTGGGCGCTCGGAAATCAACAATGACAGCTTGACAGAAGATGAATAGATCATCTGCTCTAAACTCTGGCATGGATAAACATTGGAGAAAATTTTCCACAGTAATCTCCAAACTACATGTGTTGTCAAGCAAAACATAAGATAGTGGGCTTTCGAAAATCAACAATGACAGCTTGATGAAGAGCAGATGAACATAACATCTGCCTTAAACTCTGGCAAATTTAATAAATGTATGCACCTCGGAGAAAGCTTTCTACAGTAATCTCCAAGCTTCATATATTGTCACGCAATTTTTACGTTAAGAAGAGAGTAAAAACAATAAAAGCATGCAAAACACACGGAAAACAAAACAACACAGGACAAATGAAACTCACTACCGGGTGTAAAGTCAGATTTAAAATTTTAGGTATCGGTCACAAAACTAAGAGGCCAATATTTAAGCTTACTTTACATTCAAAGCTTCGTTTTGCCGCATTCCAGAAGCAATGAATAAAGTAAACTTTACTGCATGCGCTGCATCGCACCCCACCTCAACTACAAAGCCTATGGTGCCAACTCTCAAACTTTTCAGGGCAATGTCAAATCATGTTGTAAACAATTTTTGTCATATTCTATCATGTCATTGACGAATTACTGCAAATTAAGCTTGAGTGCCCTTCTGAAAATCAACCATTCCGCTTCCATAAAATGGATTTCAAGGGGGGACACAAAGTTTACACCGTCATAACTCATTAATGACACGATCAAATGTGACGAACAAGTACATTTTCGGAATATAATCACCAAGAATTTTGTCGTCTCGTAAGTGTATCATATTGTGTGGCAAAATTTCCAAAGTGATACGTTCTTATATAGAAATGTACATTATTAGTTGACAAAAGATTGTTGGACAAGCCCCACAAGTAATTTGGAGCTTTCCAACCAGTGAAATAGTGACCTACGACCGAAGATACATAATTTAAACATGACACGAAATTGTCCTCAACGTTTAACGGTTGATAGATCGTAGCTACCTGACTAAATTGCGTCCACAACCCATAGCCAGGGTTGGAAAAGATATTCTTAGTGCCTCCGATCGGAAAAAATGCATTGACAAAGGGCCTCCAAAAGTTATTACAACATTTTATGAGCCAATCCAGTGCGGCAATGACAGTAGCTGTTGAAAGCGTAACATTTCGATACTTCATGAAAACGAACGGAAATTTTGAACTAAGATGGAAAATTGGTTTGAAAGTAGCTGAAATTCCAACATTCTAATACTCTAAACTTCCCTGTTTGAGGTGTCCAAAATTTCAAAGAAAGAATTGATTTCTCAACGTTGATTAACCTAGCCATAATGGCTTTAAAGTGGCAGCGAACGTCCTTGTTTTGATGCACACTGTTTAGCTATAGAACTGTTAGCAGTCTACTATTCTCATCTATTCCATTTTTTNAGTGCGGCAATGACAGTAGCTGTTGAAAGCGTAACATTTCGATACTTCATGAAAACGAACGGAAATTTTGAACTAAGATGGAAAATTGGTTTGAAAATAGCTGAAATTCCAACATTCTAATACTCTAAACTTCCCTGTTTGAGGTGTACAAAATTTCAAAGAAAGAATTGATTTCTCAACGTTGATTAACCTAGGCTTTAAAGTGGCAGCGAACGTCCTTGTTTTGATGCACACTGTTTAGCTATAGAACTGTTAGCAGTCTACCCTTTCATCTATTCCATTTCTTTGACATCATTGAATATGTCGAATGACGATACATGAATAGAAAATTAGCACGAATCACAAAATTAAGGCTCTTGGCAAGTGCTACGATACTTTGCAACGATACTTTGCAATAGGGTTTTTTAAGTTGTGCCAGGCTAAATGAAAGGAAAAAAACTTTTTGCTCTTAGAAGTCAGTTCTGCAAACTTTTTCCAACCCTTAAACTTTCCATGACTCACCCGGTATGAAGAAAATATCACTGAACGGATGCTAATGATGGTAAGTGAAAAAAGTCAGTTCTTTCTTTCAGTACACGAGTTCAGAGTTTCTTACAGTAAGGTCCTTCAAATTGTTTCCAATGTCTGTGACTCCTTGACTGTTACGCCAAAAACGAAAAGAAGATCTGTAGATACGATGGTCTGACCAATTTTGGAAAGTCAATACGATGTTGTTATAAAAGGCTCTTTTTCCTCCAAAGAAATCCCAAATGATACATTCTATTGAAATATTTAAGAGCGGAAAATATCTGGCGAAAGGCCCTTCTTCCTGCGAAAAAAAAGTGCTTCCATTGATTAGTCGGATTTCAAAGTATGCCTCGGACCGGTGGTCAGCACTTTTTCCAGCCCTGCCCATAGCCATAGCCTCTGTTACCAATAACATGTAAATTTTTGCATTCTACCTTCTTGAATACCATGGCTTCAGATGCATTTCATCACCGATACTCTATTACCTGAAAGTCCAAAGGAAGTGGACACATCAACTTACCGTAAATGGATATTGTTTTGCTAATTTCTCTAAATAAAAGAACTCCATTTGGCGACATGACAGCAAACAATAACCTTTGTGATCTGTTTTGAGTCAGTTCTGTCATCAATTTTAATAACGCAGAACTAATAACTGGGTCATGTGCCCAAAGTTCCATTGCTCTTTGAAATATTGGTGTTAGATTTGGATATCTTTGTGACAGTTAAGGTAGAAATACATCTACGCGAAAACCAAAGAAATCTGTGCTTATGTATATCAATACAAAATAATGCATCCATAAAGTAGTTTCAAAGACTTATAACAAAATCTTTTTCGTCCATTTTGTCTCGATATGAAAGCAAAAAGGCGCGCAAATTCAACAAATTTCTTTCAACACAGCTCGGAGACTGTTCTGCAAAAGATTAGGGAATAACCTCAAGCTTGCATAAATCTTTTAATCCAAATATCCCATGAAGAAATATTGCCGCCCGAGAAAGTTAGGGCTGTTTGTCTGTGTTTTTAAACAGGCAGGTTATGAGTCATGGTTTGAGCCAATAATAAATTTGATTCCATAAAGTTTAGATAAAAAAAGACATAACTCTAATGGTTTCCTTAGCATTAGAATAGTCAACTATGGTTTGCAAAGAACCAAAACAGTCAAAATATGGATTTTAAAGTAACCAAATTTGATCAAAGTTTTGAATTTTCATTCAACATAATTCGACAATTTGGAAACAGCGACATTCTCTGTAAAAATCTAAGCTGCATTTCACGGCTGATATTGCTTGGAGCTATAGCGTGCAATCTGCAATAGCTGGTTTGAAAAGTTAGGTTAGCTAACAGACCATTTCGCAATTAGGAAAAGAGACTGAGGAGAGCGTGGCCAATTCCGACAGACTTCTTATCAGTCGGAAATCCGGGGAATCTTCTCATCTATAGTGACAAGTGCATGGCTTGCAGCTCCGTCGTATCTCTCTGCAAAGTCGAGTTATTCTCGATATATTTGCACCTTTCACGAGTTGTACGATACATGTTTAATATGGTAAGTGTTTTCTCTGGATTATTTAGCCATCTTGTCATCAAGTCAACCATTGGTGAGTGTATTTTGAGCCACTTTATTTCAGATGCTGACCATCAACTTTAAAGCGGCTAAGTTTAGGCCCAGCCAACCTACGATGAAGTTTTGCTTTTTGGTTCGATAGTGGAACGGATTTAATGCAAACAAATGAAACGAATCAATTGGAATCATCTAAAGCTTCATAATAACACTGTGAACCGTTATGACAAATTTAACAAGCAATGACGGGCTGAGACGAGCCAATTGAAGGTCAATGAAGGTCACCGACGCATGATTTGAGCCGCATCAAACTTGAGTTAAACACCTGAAATAAAATAGCTCAAATATACACTCACAAATGGGCGGAAGGATGACGAAACAGCTAAATAATCCAGAGAAATTACTTACCATACTAAACAAGCATCGTGTAGCTCTTGAATGGTGTAAATTAATAAGAAATATCTCGAGTTTGCAGAGAGATGTGATCGAGCCGCAAGCCGTACACTTGTCACTGAAGAGAAATGGATCCCCCGGCTTTCCCGCTTGTTACCAAGGCTGCCGGGATTGGCCGCGCTCTCCTAAGTTCCTTTCTTCATTTCATTTAATACTATTTATACACAAATTAACCCTTCAGCAAATCAAAATATATAACATCTATTTACAATGATAAAACCTCATGAAGAAAAACCTAAAGCCCTATAAAACTTAATCCTTGCTGTTCTTCCAGGGAGTTGTGTTTGGCTTGAGAGTCTAGCTCTTTAGATGCGTTTTAAGTTGTTTTTAAAAACGATCAAGTGTCGGTAACTCGCGAATTTCGGCAGGTGTATCATTCCATGACTTGAGAGCTGCGTAATGAAAGCCCTTTTTTGCAAATTCAGTCTTATATCTAGGGATCTGGATATTCTTACAGTGCCTCGTATTGTAGGTCGAGTGAAAAGATCTTGGCTTGTATCTATCCCAGAGGTTTTCAGGGCATAGTCTGTTCA
>REGL01000234.1:61298-79548 GCA_004194395.1 Aurelia aurita complex sp. Pacific
CATGATTATAATACAGAAATATTTCTGGTGAAATTCCCACGGACTCTTTATCTACATATTTTGCATGAGCAACTGTCACCCTTCCACTCTTTAATTGATCTCTTAAAGCTAGCACTGGTTGCCAGGCTTTTCATTGAGTCAAACAAAGTGTTCCAAAGCCTGAATAAATTTCTTGATTAACTAATGCCATAGCAAAATCCAGAATGTGTTTATACTCAAAATTCACTCATAATTACAACAGTACAAATCCATTTCGTTTTTTCTTTAGTTAGCATAGCATTTATAGATTGTAATTATATATGTAGTTCGAATAAGTTTATATTGCAAGTGTGTTTTTCCACAGGGCCAATTGTAAAAAGGGGTTTTCACTCTGAATTGTAGCTCTGTATAAACATGTTTAAAATAGACTAAAAATAACTATACAATGCAAATGCTTTTTTGAAGATGCTTGCGCATTCTTTATATCACTTTAATAGTTTTTAGACATATTCATTTTTTATCAAGTTGTTTGTTCTGGAGAATGTCGAAGTTTTTGATTAGAATCCTATCTTTTAAACTATCATATAAGTTCAGCCTCCTGTGGACTCGTGTTTAAAGAGTTTGGCAGTGAAGGAAGAGCGAAACGACTTTGAGATCACACTGGGTGAATCAGAAAATGTTTGGAAGTTTAAAACCCTGTAAGTCTCAAGCCATTTATCAGGTTCCTTTTTCTCAGTAATTTGTTTTGAGTGGGCAGGAAGCATTTCTAGCTACTTAAAGCTAATTCAAGCCCACTATGCGTGCCGCATCCAGGCATGAGAACCCTAGTTTAACTTCCCCCCCCGAAGGACGGTGAGGTGAGGTGCGAGGTCAAGCCTCCGAGGTCACCCATCTCAACCGAGCTTAACTTCACTCAACCGAGTTTAACTTCAGTCACCTGACGGAAACTGTATAAGCCGCTCGGCCACTCACCCCACATCCTATAAAGTGATAGTACCTGCATATTCAACATATCAACTTAGGCAAACAAATTAGCTTGCCAAAATCGGTCCTATCGTAAAGGTGTTTCATCTTAAAATGCTTCAAAACAAGCCTAAAATCCTTGATAAAATTTGCAAGCAAACTAGCCTCAAGATAACAAAAATACGCCAGAAAAGGCTAAATGACAGTCTCAAGTGTATACGATGAAGCAGTAGCCATGCTAAAAGATTAGAAAATGGATAGCATTTGATTATGATAGATGCGGGGCTAAATTGTGAGGAAACTTGATCGATGATTTAAGGCCTGCTTTGAGGGGTTCTGAGATGAAGCATTTTATGAAGTCATTTATCATTAGAGGAACGATCCGATCGATCTCGACGAACTAAATTTCTAATCTAGAATGATATCTTAGCTACACAGATTTTATCAGTTTACAGGAATCTGATAAAGACTTGAGAGCTGCAAGTTTTCAAATTTCTGAACATGTTTTTGACTCACCCGTTACGAAAGTCGATCTTTGGGAGTTTGAGGTCACAAAGAATAATGGTTTGTGGTGGGTGTTTAAGAGCAAAGGGTTGATGCATAATCAGGTATAATCTGAAGGGCGGGGCAATGGAATCCCTTTATATCCTTGTATTTTGTTAGAGATTTAATCGACTCCGAGGAAGCTTATTGGAATAAATACTTTAAAGGCTTTTGGTCAAGTGAGTTACAACCATAACAAATAACCAACCAATCAAGAGATCTTCTTTCCACGAGGAACGAGCATTTTGGGGAGTGGCAAGTTTTGTTATTTGGACAAGGATGTGCTTTATCCAAGGAAACACTGGTCAAGGTTGGTTTTTTGATCGGCTCGATAATCCACTAAAGTCGTAATGTTATCATTAACAGTGCTACTGATCAAATATACATGATTACGTAATTTTGAACAGTTGTCTATTAGTCCACATCAAGGATTTACAAATTTGAGGAGTTTAAAAATATTACGTTGCAGACAGCTAGCTTTAAGGGTTTGTGCAAGGTTAAAAGCTTGCATTTGATGGAGCAAAAAATCTAACAACATCTAATTGAGATCGAAGCTTGCCACGTGCCATGAAAAAGTCTCTGCTCTGTTTATAGACAAAGCTATTTACCTTTGCGTACTCCCTTTAACAACCAAAAATCCGCAACTTTTTGCAAAGAGAATCTCAGTTTGCGCGACAGTTTGTCCCGCTAATGCTTTGGAAATGTTTAACATAATTAGCTGGAAAGATTCTATTTACCATAATGTATTTCTCTTAGTAGCTTTTAAATAAGATTTGGTCCAGTTTCCAAATATTTATTTGCCATTTTCCAAAAATTGCAACCGTCACCATTAAGAAAACTGTCAGATGTTGCCCAAAATTTGACGGTCCGAACTTGTTGAAACCTGTCCGAAAGTTTTCACTGAAGTATTTCCGATCACTGAAGTATTTTCGCGAAAATATTTTCGTCCAAAACATTATTGGCGCAAAGTTAGTCGCTAGGGCAAGTGCTAAGGATGATTATGAGCTGGAAGGAAATACCGTTAATGCTCTAATACACCCCCCGGGGGCTTATGTAATTTCGCAGACCCCAGAGGGGGACGAAAGAGAGGTCGGGGGGGGGGGTATTCATAAAGTCAAATGTCAAGGATATGAATGATGGCTTTTTGGTTCTTTTATAACACATTTTGCAGAATCAACAAGCAATCTCACGAGTCAAATACAAAAATTTGACAGTTTTTATCTCAAACCATTTCAAAATCAACATGCAAACTTGTCTAGCTAAATAAATGGAAAATCATTGGTAAACTCTGGCATTTGATATAAGTGGGGGGGGGTGCTTCATTGAAAAGGGGGCTATTTCACATCCCGATTTAGAAGGGAGGGACCTATTAGAGAGGGGTCTTGATAGAGATGGGTGGCTAAATGGAGCTTTTATGGTATGATCATTTAGAAAGCAAAAATGAATACTTACCTCTGATAGCTTTGAGTCTGTCAGATTCATCAATGTTAAAACCCTGCATGATAAACAAACAGTTTTAAGATATGATGAATACACGCAAAATTATGTGATTTTCCGATGTGCCAGCAAACGGACAAAGCCATGATTAGGAAAAGATTCGTTTATGTCTCTTATCACAAGAATTACATATGAAGTTCACTCAAGCTGACAAACAGAAGTTCACCATCCAAATGCATTTTACTGTCTCTATATGTAAACTAACAACCCTAACCGTAAGCCTAACCCTAGCCTCTAATGCAAAGCTTCTTCTTATTTCGCAAGCATGGTAGTTGGAGGTAAAATGGAAATACCGCAACTCAAGTTAAAGGTAAAAGTTAGGGCGAATCTGAAAAATACTTTCTTGAGAGACTAATTCTTCCAAGGTCCGTTTGACCCGAAAATTGTTATCGATGCAAATGAAAAGCACAGTTGAATGACTAAAAAATGTCGTTTAAAACTTCTCCTTATCTCATTCTGTTTTCAAGTTATCCACTGATTGTAAGTACCAGCTGATGACATCATTTTGCTGCTGATTAACAGGATAAGGTTATATGTGTAAGAAACGTTTTAGCTGAGACACTTAGATTGCACATGAAATTTTTCAGCAAACTGATATGTTGTTCAGAAAGGCATGGTAATTAAAAAAATTTCTTTTTGACTAAAGTGCAGCCAACAACTATGTAGAGTAAAACTGTTTCTGGCAATAGAACTACGACTATTTTCCAAAACAATGCAAATTAGATATCATTCAAAAGAGTTTAGCGAGCGGAATTTGATTCTTCCAAGCGTCGTAAGAGTTTGGCTACTGGTGAAGGTGAAGGTGAAGTTGCGTTTTTCAGCGCCAAGCGCTGGGATCGCAGAAATAGAGCAGACCTAATCGAGTCCGCGACCCCTTGTCATGACGCTCAAGTGGTGGGGTCCTACCGGGTATCGAACCCACTCCGCCTGACTGTTCTGGCTGCAAAGTCAGAGGATTACACCACTGCGCCACAACACCTTCAAGAATGGCTTCTTAAGAATGGCTTGGTCCCTTGGGAATTTGGGGACATTATTTGCTTTAAAAATTTATCCAACCTCATATACATCATTCGAAAGTGCAGGTCTTCGCAAAAAGTAAAATGATGTTAGATTTTGCATAGAGTTCGACTGTCGCCTGTCATAGAATGCAATGTGGTCATTTTGCTTCTATATTTTCTTAATAAAATTCAACAGGAATCAACTCGACCAGGGGCTTTTCCGTAGCTCACTGTTTCATAAGGAGCGACTCAAACCCTATTCTGAGTGCAGATTCCCAATCAAAAGGCATGACAGTTGCATAAGATGTCAAATTTGTTTTGGAAGGAAGATAACAAAAAACTTCAAACTATTCCCAACGGACTGGGCACCCCTTAAGTCAACCAAATTTCATAACGCTTGAAAGATTCAAGTTCCGCTCTCAAATCTGTTTTAAATGATACCCTGCATACAGTGTTTTGCAATATAATGGTAGTTTTATGACAAAAAACCATTTTACTCCACATAGCTTTTGGTTAAAATTTAATTTCCCTTTGAAAAAATAGTCAAATTTGTATATCTTGTGCTGTTTGCAAACAAAATGGCGACGTCATCAGCAAATTCCACCAAATAGTCGATAACTCAAAAATGAGAGAAATTATAAATTGCTTATCTTGTATCATTCAAGCATTTTACAATTACAAGCATTTTACAATTACAAGCATTTTACAATTACAAGCATTTTACAATTACAAGCATTTTGTATCAGTCAAAGTTCATTCCCATCGATAAAAATCTTTGCTTCATGTCACCTTGAAAGAAACATATGTAATTCCATACGCTTGGTTGTACAGAACAAGTTTAGTGCATTCGGCAAATAATTGAGCATCATCGTGTAAAACTTTCATGAGATACTCGCCACAGTTTTACAAAAAGCAGCACATTATAAATGGACCCGAAGATCATAAATTTCATCAGTCTGGCTGAAGGAGAAAATTAATCATTATGTCAGACCCTATACCTCGTGCATAACTCTGCATCAAATGCGTCGTGCTCGTCAGTAGCCGAGAAAGATATTCTTCCGCCGATTGAATAACCAATTATATAGACCAACCACGTCAGACGTCCTAAAATGCAAAAGTACAAAAATTAGTGTATGCCATCGATGCAGTTGGTGTTTCGATCGAACTTTTCGTATAAAAATGAACAAAACGATCGCTTCATCCATACTCTTTTGTAGAATAGCTAAAAGGCCTAGTGACCACTATTTTTCAGGAAAAAAGGACATCAAATTTTACCTGACATGGCAATGTAGTTAGCCAATCAAATCAGTTGAAATATAGGCACGTGATATTCTGTATACAATAGGGAGTCAGCGTTTACTTTTTACGAAAGCGTCCTATGCCGTTTTCGTTCTTGTTTTCGTTTTATTTTGATTGATCTGAAAAATACTAACTATTTGTAAATCTAATCACCATTTCCAATGTTTGACTACCCAATTTGGACCAATGTTTAAACACTTTGTTTCCTGTTATTATCATATTGGTCAGTGAGACTTCCTGATAAAGATATTTAAAGTAGTATGAGAGCAGTGACCTAGACTGAATATACCGGGTGATAGCAAAAATGGCATCAGCAGTTGCTAAAATGCATCAACGTGAATTCTGCACAAATGTATGAAAGGAGCTAAACATTTTCAACACATTCGTTTTTAGCTTGCAGTTGGTAGCCTGCGTGCAGCCTCAACTCCTCCTCAAAGGAAAAGTAGAGTCTGCGCAACAACGAAACAAAGCTCGTACTGCCTCGCTTGGATCATCGGTGGTAATTAATTTTGATTGTTTATTGATCGTGTATGATCCAATCAAATCCATCTGGCAACTTTCTGCCAGATTGGTTTGATTGTAGTTTTTATTGTTGATTGTTCACTGCCTTTCTGCATGCAATTTTGAATCGCGCGGTGCGAAAAAAAGCAATGAACAAACCTCACAGACTTTAAAATAGCCAAGAGTCTGCTTGTGTCAAATTGTCTGAATTGTAGTTTCTTGTACTTGTGTTTTGACGCTCTCTCTAGTAGAACAACGAATAGCCTTTCGCACTTCAAGCTTGTTCGCTGTCACAATCAACCAAAACTTCGATGTAAACGAAGAAACTGCAGCACTGCAAGGCCAGGCAGGACCGGACGAGCCAGGCTGAGTCGTACAACTCACATCACAGTTTATTCTATTTGTCAAGGCCACAGCCTTCGTCTCTTGAAGTGAAACAACTCGAAATTTGCCTTGTTGGCGAGACGCAACAAAACCGATATTTGAATGTAAGAAATTCATAAATAGTAGGGGCAGTGTTTCTCCAACACAACTATTGTAAATTCAAATTACAAAAGAAAAGTGAATGTCGTTTATGGACGGCAAGAACATTTCAATGGGGATTAATGTACTGGCCTTCTCAATGAAAAGGGCGGAATGTTATCATTGCTGACTTTGAATACCAAATTATGCCATCAGCATTTACTTTCACATGCTTGATAAATTCAGTTTATATTTCATCATAATAGGCTTCCTTCAGGCAACAGCGTCGAAGCAAATTTATTTCAGTTTCATCAGGAAAATTATGTTCAAGCAATTACAATCCTGGATCTCGTGGGATTTCCTGCGGTTTTATTCACAGATTTATGCATTCAATAGGTATCACGCGCTATGAAGCGGCTCACATCTGCTTTGCCGCGCGTCGAGAATATCAGACAGAGGCTACCAGTTTTGCAGCGTCAGCGTAGTAGCTTTGCTTCGTTGTTGCGTAGACTCTACTTTTCCTTTGAGGAGGAGTTGAGGCTGCACGCAGGCTAGCAGTTGGTGGAAATTTCGACATATCAAAGTTTAGTAAATACAAATTGATCTTCACGTTATTCTGATTCCTTTGATCGTGAAGAGCCGTTGTTCTACCTTTTAATCGTGTTAAAATTCGAGTAAGGTGGAAACGCTGAACACGTCACTTTTTAGGTAACATAATGACTGATATCATTGTTAGGAATGGATATATCATCAAATAAACAAGAATTTCTTCTTCGAAGACAAAAAGACGAAAATGAAACGGTTCTCAATCATTTGCAACACACAACAACTATTCTGTTTAGAGACTTGCTCCACGAAGGTCCAGTCGCAAATATAATACGACACTGCAACGAATAAGTATTGAGCAAATCTTACCTTCATGTAGAGTGATATCATTAGCGAGAGATCCATTGGATTGTAACATTGCTTGATATGACTGTGCTGTCTGGTCGAATAATGTGATAAGAACTGAACACGTTTTTGAATATTCGCATCTTCCAATTGTTGAGATCTGCAGTGACAAGGAACAACGGTTTAAAATTAGTAGTTACGCAAGTCAAAATACCTCAAACGCAAGGACAACGCACTTGTTGAGACAACTTCAGTCTTTCATTAAAGGGAATCGACGTGGTTAAAAGCTGGCCTGGGCCAAGTTAAAATATACCCTATTGTGATAACTTTGACACGTGGCGTTTCATTGTGTAGCTAAACAAACAATGGGTGCGTAGGCATTTTTAGCCTATTTATAGCGGCGAATCGATATACCGGGTGTCCCAAAAAAAAGTACTCCCGTTTGAAAAATCACCAACATTTTATTACATGACCGATCTTCAATTTTCTTTTTTTGCCAAGTAGATTAAAGATCAAATTATTTTCTCAGACATAGCTGATCTTGTAATTGGTTTGAAATTAGCAAATTTGCTCTTTTTAGGTCTACCTGGTTTTGAATCATGCTGCAAAAGAGCATTTATACTTGCCAGATCAATTCCTTTGTGCATATAACGCTTCTAGTTTGGTCATAAATGACAGAAAGAAATGCACACTATCATTGGAGACTTCGATGACGATGAAAAATCTGAAAATTTTGACTGTTAGGCAAGATTGAGCATTTTGCTTGAAAAGTATAGCTCAAAATAAGGTTTTTCAGCGTGTAATTTATCTACCTGGTTGCATCAAAAGCAAACATTTTAGCATCAATAAATGTTTTTGGGTCTTTGGTAAAACAAGTTAAAAAGACAATTTTATCAAAGGTTTGATAATCAATTTTTGGTGATTTTTTAAACGGGAGTACTTGGGTTTTGGGACACCCGGTAGCTATGTCTATTCCCTATGATTTGCAGCTAGACAGGGCACACTTTCTTTTCATAAATCTATTCTTAGGATAAGAAAGGATTCGTTTTCATATTTTGCAAAAAATGCAAATCTTGAAGAAAATAAAAAACTGCGTGGCTAGATGAGCTAAAATTCCAATTTAAAGCCTAAACGTGAAATCCAGTCGCTGTATTGGAACAAAGATGAAAAATGAACAAATTAAAGGCAATCTGTCCCCTTCGATGAATGAAAATAAAATCGATAAAGATCTCTATTGTATATTCCAGAAGTTGGTGTTAATTTGCTTTATCCAAAGAAATCAGGGTCATAGAGACTCAGTGATGCATGAATTTAGCTACAGCGTAAATAAGGTAAATAAAGCAGTAACCAAGGTGAGAACAATAGGGTACAGATTGCTTTTAAAATATTCCGAGAACGAACCTGGTCTAACTGTTGATGTAATGTCGATTTATCCTCCAGTGGGTCTTCAAGATTATCTCTAAGAATTAGACATAGGAGTAATAAGAGTTAGATGACCTTTTCTGAACTTTCTACCATTGTGATGCAAATCATACCAAAATAGTTTTGACAGATGGCAAGATGAAGTATAGGCTTTGATCATCAAGTATCAACTTTTCAAAGTTTTGTATATTGAGTAAAGCATTGAGTGGTACAAACGCCTGTTGTAAGCAAAAGAAAATTGAGCTTTGTCTGTAAAACAATTTATGTACAAATTAAGAGTCGATAACATACGCTCACCTTATAACATCAGCTACCGATTGTAATCTTGATGTAATAAATGCCTCTGCTATCTACAACAGAAATCAAAAACGTAACATTTAAATGTGAACAGATTTGGCTGCAAACCGGGCCTAAAGCACTTGCTGTTAGGAAACTAAATCTCAAGAAAAGACATTATAGCGTCTACCATACCGGGTGTGTCAATGAAACAATTCCCGTTTGCACGGCCACTGCCCCCTGGATATCACGAGGATAATACTGGGCAAATAATATTTATATTTAGAATTTTTCCTGGCTGAAATTGGTCACTTTGTCCAGATTCTAGAAGAGATTTCCTTGAGAAAGTCCCTTCGAGAAACCTTCAAAAACGTGCTAAAATCACGAACAAATTTCAAAATATTTTTACATTACAGCAACGACTTTAACACGCTTTAGAACGTGCTATCCTGTAGGGAAAATGAAAAGTCCCCCCCCCCCTAGAATAAATAACTCATTCAGGGAATTGCACTCTCACAAGAGGACAAAGTAAATGAATACATGTAAGTGTCACTACCGTTAGGGATGAAAACCAAGGAAGTTTTGTTTGTCGTTTGCATTCGTTTTTGCAGGTTTTTGAAAGGCGCTTTCTGCAGAAATTCTTCAATATCCGAGGGAAGGAATGATCGATTGATGCCGCGTGAATTACTGAATCTAATTGAACATATCGACAATTAAACAAGACAACTTTTAATATTCTTGCTTTGGTGTTCAGCGAGCAGTATTTTTTCAAAAGCGGATTGTTTTTATTGACTCACCCACCCGGTATAACATGTATTGCCAAAAAGGACGTATGAAAGTTTATGAACAACTTTAAGTACGAAAATGCATTCATGTAGCTTGCAATGACCTCTTGGTAAGAGCATATAAAACTGAGAAAAGTTCAGTATAAGGACGATACGATAGCTTGAACTTGAGTGACGACTGTCAAAAAAAAAACATTTCTTCAACACGACAAGCTAAGACACCCAAGAGATCAAGCTGCAACGCCACCATTAGCACTTCTTAATTTTAATAGACAACGTGTGGCATAAAAGATCATTATTGTTTGACGTAAAAGAGCAAACAAAAATAGAGAGTGTGGATGTACTCTGTACCATGAAAATAATTGACATCAAACAGTTAAGCCATCCTCAAAAAGAGCAAACATTGTCTGTGAATCATTTGAGATTTGCGGGGAAAGAACATTATTTGTACACGTGGCATGGCCATTTCGCAAATTTTGCTAGACAACATATATTTTGCTTGTGACAAACGGATGTTTTTGAAACTATCAAAAAACATTGCCAAACAAATCGTGCTAAAATCTGCTTGTCAATCAATGTTTTGCGATGTGGCCAAAGGGAAAACCATTGCTTGGCACATACATTTCAAACGTTTGGCAACCGATATATGCTCGTTTTGGCCAGGGCTTTAGGTTTATCACAACAACGATTACCTCTGGAGTGAATCTGTCTAAGTAATGTGGTTCATTTGCTTTGACGAAAGGGCACGATGCCACCATCTTCTGCCACATGTTCAGAAGGTAATATACACTGTTTGGAGCAAACTGCCACATCTGTAAAGAGGATGCAAAATGGGCAGGAGTTTACAAATAGTCAAGTAAAATGACTACAAAGAAGATTGCAAGAAAAAGTCTATCCGACAAATCCATAGTACCGGGTGAGTCAAAAGAGTTAATACGTTTGGCAGGCTGTGGAACAAAAGGTACACGGCCGAGATTCAAAACTGAAATACTAATTTATGAGTCAAAGGCTAACTTAATGTGAAAATTTTTTTGGTAAAATCACTCATCATTTAATCAAACACATAGAATATAAAAATGCTGGTAAGGAGTTTGTATAGGAAGGAGAATTCCATGTTCAATTCTGGTCCATGATTTACTGGCCATTATAATTTTAAATCAATAAAATCGCCAGTTTCAGAAATAGAATTTAAATTTCAATGGCAAGTAAATCATGGACCAGAATCGAACGGGGAATTCTCGTTCACATCCAATCCCTTACCAATAATTTTTCTAATTTCTGGGTCTAAAAGATGCTTGATTTTACCAAACAAAATATTCACAACTACGTTAGCCTTCGGCTCATCGAATAACGTTTCCGTTTTGAATCGGCGTGCATTTTGTATTTCACAGCCCTTCAAATGCGTTAATATTTTTACTCATGCGGTACATGAATACATTTCCTTCGTTTTGGGGAGAAACGCAAGAAAATTGATAAAACTTGCAGCTGAGATTATGAGGATAATGATGATGATTTATAACAACAATTGTTGTTAAAACTAACCACACACATTTTCATTCGCCCTAGAGAAGCATAGCTCATCGAGCATAGGACACTTACAAGTAACAGAACATAATAAGAGCAATTTAAAACATTAACAACTGCAAGTACATATGGTATGAACATTAACTGGTTAAATGCAATAAAAAATGAACTGAATAGAATACAACAGCGGTTAAAAGTTTAACAAAGAGAACAATCATAATAATAATGATAATAGCGACAATAATATCACGATAGAAGATAATTACAATAATCATTAGTCTAACCAAACAAGAACAATGCTTCATTTTTTCTTATGTAACTACTGCAAATTTATAAAACTTTTAGAGGCAAGCCTCATTTTGTATTGCAGGATCTTTAAAACTCTGTTTTTGGTGTACTTGGGTACTCTGAATTAACTTTTTATTTGGACCTAATAAACCATTAATCGAAACTTGTACATTATTGCAATAAATTGACAGTGAAGATAACGGAACCATAAAAGTCAAATGCAGTGGCTTTGTAACTATACTTTACGTCAAGCAAAGACGAAGTAAAAAATATCTCTACCAATCCAAAAGAAAGGTTTTACAGTCAACTTTGAAGCAGGCGTCGCTCATACTTCGTAAAAACGTTCTAAAATCATGTTGCATGAGCTGCTATAGTCATGAAGTCCAAAAACGGCTAACTTCTTGAAAAGCATGAAAGAGTCAATATCACCCAGGATCCTTTGCAGGCCCGCTTCAATTTCAGACAATCTGAAAATAAAATTTGGCCAAAGCAGAAAGAGTGGATCAGCATTGCAGTAGTTAAACTGATAGGAAAGCAAAGTAAAATCAAACTCTTCATCAGTTCAATTGCTAAAGTATGGATCCATATTTTCAGTTTAGGCCAGATTCGATTTACAGACAGTTTGAAATAGACCATTTCGCAATTTGGAGAAACGGACTGAGGAGAGCGCGGCCCATTATTGAAGCATTGGCAACAGGGAAATCTTGGGAATCCCCTCTTCTGCAATGGTAAGTGTGCAGCTTGCGGCTCGCTCGTATCTCTCTCCAAATTTGAGTTATTGCGACTTTCAAGGGTTATATGCATGCTTGTTTAGTAGGGTATGTGTTTTCTCTCGATCATTTAGTCGTCTTGTCATCCCTCTGCCCATTTCTAAGTGTAATTTGAGCCACTTATTTCAGGTATTTTCCCTCAGCTTTGAAGCCGCTTAGTTCAGGCCCGGCCGACCTACGATGAAGTTTGGCTTGTTTACTAGATAACTGACGCAGTTATAGCTATGCAAGCAAATGAAAAGCATTGTTTGGAATTATCTAAAGATTCGCAATGAAATTGTGTACTGTTTTGAGAGATGTAACAAGCAATAACACGTCAAACCAAGCCAATTGAAGCCAAGAAAGATGATGCAAGATCAATAGCCCTAACCTGAGCCGCCTCAAGGTTGAGGGAAACACCTGAAATAAAATGGCTCAAAATACATTCGCAATTGGGCGAAAGGATGATAGAACGACTAAATAATCCAGTGAAAACAGTTACCATACTAAACAAGCATCGCATAACTCTTGAAAGTTGCAAATGAATCGAAGACAGCTCGAGTTTGGAGAGAGATGCGAACGAGCCGCAAGCTGTACACTTACCAATGCAGAAGATGGGATTCCCCAGATTCCTACTTGTTGCCAAGGCTGTCAGAATGGGCCGCGCTCTCCTCAGTCCCTTTCTCCAAATTGCGAATTGGTCTATTGCAGCGTACCCGCAAATGACCTTGAATGACAAAGCCTCTTGAAAAAAGATATCTCGCAAAGCACGGTCCTCGCCATACCACTATTCAAATAGCAGTGAAGGCTAAGTGGTCACTCCTCTCTTTACCAAACCTGCTAGGGATAACTTATCAATAATGTGTTCAGTTCTTTCACAAATACTTTTCTTCAAGGACGTCCAACAATAAAATGCCAAACATTCATAGAATGGATTCCTCGCAAACAACCAGATTTTATGAACCTTAGATGAAAGATAATAAGTTAAAGAGCATATGTTCCAAATCTTTAAATTGGTGTAAAATGGTGAGTGTAAAATTCTATGACCTATTTATTTTAACTGAATGGCTTGATAGAAACCTTAGCAACTTTGATATAATCCTNTCTCGCCACACCACTAGTCACTCCTCTCTGGTCACTCCTCTCTTTACCAAACCTGCTAGGGATAACTTATCAATAATGTGTTCAGTTCTTTCACAAATACTTTTCTTCAAGGACGTCCAACAATAAAATGCCAAACATTCATAGAATGGATTCCTCGCAAACAACCAGATTTTATGAACCTTAGATGAAAGATAATAAGTTAAAGAGCATATGTTCCAAATCTTTAAATTGGTGTAAAATGGTGAGTGTAAAATTCTATGACCTATTTATTTTAACTGAATGGCTTGATAGAAACCTTAGCAACTTTGATATAATCCTACAGTTAGACTTTTCAGAAATCGTCAATATTTTTAGAAATCACAGCGTATTTTACACTTCAACTCATTTGAGGATGTGATGTCATCAATTTCCAAAAAATAAACCAGAAGGGTGACAGACTTTTGCTTGATACCATGCTGTACAAAGCCATAAACTATTGTTTCCTAGAAAAGTATTTCATGTTTGTCGAAAAGTTTAGAAAATACATTCGTTTACGCTTTTAATGAAATTTCTTTTGAATTCTTGAAAAAGAAGAAAAGCACTCTAATTCTGAAAATATTGAAGATTTCAGAAAAGTCCAATGGTAGAGTTATAGCAGAATGGCTAAAGTTTCCTTGAAGCCATTCTATTCAAAGAAATAGGACATAGAAATCTTACCCTAACTTCTTTATAGATTTGGAAAGTATGCTAAGCTAAACTACCATACTCACCCTGACACTTGTAACCGTAAACTTTGCAATCATTTCGACAAAGTCTCGGTAATTGTCAGTTTTGATAATTTCTCCTAGTTGATAATTTGACTTGACTCTGGCTAATAATCGGCAAAATTCATGATAATTATCTGCATCCTCCAGGGACTACAAACAAAGAGCAAAATCAAAGACGTCATTTTGCAAAGTGAGGCATTCCCATTTATTCAATAACAAATAAATGGGAATGTGTAAATAAATCAATGCCAAAGTGCCAAGTACAAATGAATAAGTGCAAAAGCCCTTGGCACGCTTGGGCCATTAAATGACAAAGGTACATTTGTTCGAATCTTAATCCATAGCGATTACTTGAAGCGCGCTCTCCCGCCCCCCCCCCAAACAATGTCGACTAGCAAAGTTACTGTCCTGGGCCAGGTTATTCAAACTACGATTAGCGCCAATAGCACTAATCTTAGTGTAAAAGCATAATTTTGCAGAAATTTACATAGCCATAATCCAGTATTAGCCTAATACCAGTTTTGAACAACCGGGCCCTGGCATTCCACTAGGGTCACAAATTGCCTCGTAATCCACAAAACTAGCTGAGGTGCTCCAAGCCTTTTGGAAGGCATCGTAGAGTTCTTTTCCCCAATCCAATAAGAAAGTCAAGGACAAGCTAAACTGAGTTGATAATATTTTTCTTTAAAATTGAGAGCAACAGCTTGCTTCCCGGCCCGACAGCGGTAACTCCCATGGCAAAACAAAGATTGCGAAATGTATTTCTATGAAGCTCAACAGCATTTTACCACCGACGTCTCTTTAATGATTTAATTTTCACAAAGCTAGTCGCTGCAAATAATCTAGCTACCCTTTATCTTCTGTGGAAAAAAACGAATTGATAACAAATTATGCTGACTTTATGCATCAAAAGCAGCTTTTAGGACAAGAAACAGACGTGAGGTTATTAGGAGTTTTTAAAGCAATACGATCCGCAGCGTTTATCAAAGAATCCAATTTTATGTACCATTCGTTTTAAAGTCTGTCTCAAATAAAGTATTACATGAGATTTGCGATCAATCCAACAACATTCCTCGTACAAATCAATCCAACTGATGCGACCTCCAATTTGAGACAGACTATCGCATTCCTGTCAAAAGGCAGAAATGGAAAGCAAATATGCATGATAGTATACCTGTGGTGATTCTAGAATGCGTTTAGCTCCATTCATTAATTCCTGTAAATACTTTGCTCGCTCACTTGCATCGAAAAGAGATCTTCTCACAGAGGCCAACTGTACATAGCAAACCATGGCCTGAAGAACAAATACAAAAAACATTCAGGCGTACAGGGTTCCAACCCAGGTAGAGCCCCACCACTTGAGCGTCATGACTAGGGGTCGCGGTCGTGGACTCGATTAGGTTTTCTTTACTTCTGCCACTCCAGCACTTGGCGCTAAAAACCGCAAATTCACCTTCAAATGGATTTGTTCTACAAATTGCTGACTACAGTTAAATATCACGCCTGACAACCCTTCCTGACGTATGATGCCCCATTCAAACCTAGAAGCTGTAGAGACAGGTGGAGGTCATGTGATCTTTGCGCGCCATTTCTTAAATTTTATCACGCGTACACACAAGAAAACATTTCATTTTTGCAAGATTTCATGTTCAGCTTGTTTTTTTATCACAACTCTTTAAAATGTCAAGATTTTGATCAAGTCTAAGAAGAGAAACAAATTGTGGCTGCTTGAAGTTAAGTGTATCTTCGTCGATGCAACACAAATCCAGTAGGTCCGGGATTTCAACTGAACATAATTCTTTGAATTTCTTATTTATCTTCTGTGATATTTGGAAGATTTTTGATTGTGTTTGGAAGTACAGACTTCACAAAATTCATTTCCTTTTGCTTGAGACATTTTTTTTAGATGAAATTATCCATTTTCAAACAGCGTTTAATTTGATGACTCCCTCCAGATTTATCTTTCGCTTGATACGACGAAAATACATATTTTTCATTCAGGGTGTGTTTTCTGGAGAAGCGACAAGTTTACTTGAGAAGCGAACTATTCTATGGCACGTAAAATTTATTTTTCTTTCTTGTGATGTGGCACTTTGTATGTTTTTGGCTTCCGTTTCCGAGTCTTTGAATTAGGCGTGGATGAACTTCACTTTTCAACTCCATTATTTTGCTAGGCCAAACAGTTCCTACCTAGATTTTTGTCCCTTTCTCAGTCAAAAGTTCTCTATTTGGTGGAAAAGTTGGCATTTTCTTGAACGATACTCGTACTTTTTTCTCAATATTGTGATTCTGTAACTTTTTCTGAACTTAGAGTTGCATTTAACCTGCTGAATTACTGCAAATCCGTTGGTTGAATTTTACAAAAACTCAACTCTTTCATTCAGGGTCAATTTTCTTCTAAAAGCTATGTCCTATAAAAAAGAAACCCTCCTGTGCAACGCAAAATTTATTTCTTTCTCTTTTGAGCTAAAGTTTGGTATATTTGCTGTTGTTGCAACAAAGCCTTTAAAGAAGGAGCAGTATAACTACGAATCTTGCACCCATTATTTGGACAGACCAATCAGTCTCCATTTCCATTTTTTAACATTTTCGGGGCTCTTTGCCGCCTTGCCATCTAATATTTTTCGATTTCAAATTAGTATATTAATATTTGCATGCAAAAATCACTACTCCCATGAAATTTTAGCTTTTTTTGTTTCTAGAGTGGACGCCATACATTCCGCGATCATTTCATCAAATTTTCAAAAATTCATCTGTTTCATTAGGAGTGTATTTTACTTGCAGAAATGACAGGTTATAGAATAATGAAACCTCCTAGGCCACGAAAAAATTATCTGCTATTCTTTTGATGTAAATTTGAGATGCTTATTATTGGGTTCCGGGAGCCAATCAAATAGGCGCGAGCCAGGTTCATCTCTCACGCCCTTCATTTTTTGTAAGGCCAGACTGTCTACACTCAAAACGTTTTGTGCGCGTTCGCAGCTCAGAGTTGTTTTCTTGGTCTGTCATTCATGTATATATCATCCGTAATCTTACTGCTAAAATAAGATACGAAAATCCTAAATCGTGTAACTCCTGAGGTCATATTTTGGAAAATTTAGTCCTGTGGCAAGAAATTTCTTTTCCCAAAGCGGCTTGTCAACCTGTTTGATGTTTGGAAAGTTGTGCCTAATAAGGGTGAATCAATACCATATATGGGGTTTACCAGAAGAATTTAAGGGTTTAACAAGCAAAATCTCTGATAAATTTTCTGCAGATTTTACTCAGGTAGGTTGACACAGGTTATATTTTTCTTTCGCAAAAATCAGGCCAAAGTTCGAGAAAAATGCAACTCCTATAGAAACACTAATACCATCAGAACGAGGCTAAAAAAGGCAAATGAAGGGTTGTCAGGCGTGAATGTAGCGAACGTAAAATCGAATTTGAAACAGGTATCATCACTTTCTCAGAACTATTCGGGATCAAGGCTGTTATTCCATCCACCTGGGGTTGTTGTAATGCAAGCAAACTCAGTTCTTTCCGAAATGTTCTGGATAGAGCTGCGAGAACAACTACAAATAGTCCATACAATTACTATTATCATTAAGCAAGGTGCAGAAATGTTTTGACCGCTGTACATAGAGCACTCTGCGCATGCGGGTTGTTTTGGAAATCGGAGAGGCCAGAATTTCGCCGGCGCCCGGTCTTGACCGAATCCATTGTGATCCAGGTCCCATGGGACGCGGCCTGGAAAAAGCGTTAGCAGATCGTGATCACGAGAGAAACAGCAATGGCGGAAAAAAGTTTGGAAGTGATCATCCAAAAATAAATATGGAAAATACAGTAGAAACCCGCATAAAAGAACCTAGGTTTTTTCTGGGCAGCCTGAATTGGTTCTTAATTAAATGGCTGCTATTCTAAATTCCAGGCTGTAAGGTTCTTAAAAAGGTTCTTACATACGAGCAGGCATTGCACACATTAACACTGTTTTCTAGCTCAAGAATTCTTGAGATTTCTTGAGAATTCTTGAGAACAAATCTTTTGTACCAATGAAGAAGTCTGATCAGAATGTGAAGAATTCTAAGCATTCTTGTCATTTCAATAATTTACATTAAAGCTATTATCTAAGAACCTTTCCCAGTTTCAGCCTTTTAGGGGTTCTTATTTAGGGGGTTTTAAAGATTGAATTTCAGCCTCTAGGTTCTTATAAAAACAGGTTCTTTTATGCGGGTTTCTACTGTACG
>REGL01000234.1:114500-148382 GCA_004194395.1 Aurelia aurita complex sp. Pacific
ATAATAATACAATTTATTTACAGTTGGCTGGAAAGTAGCTAATGCTAATAAAGGCCAACTCTACCCTATTTACAATGTTTCAATCTAAGTTTTACATATGCGGCAGTTACATCCGGATCCCCTCCAACTTCTGATTTTAATTTTGAACCCATCATCGCTTTTTGCAGCTTTAAAGTTGTCTGGGAGCAGATTCCAAACCATGCTACCCCAAAATGAAAGAGACTCATTTCCATATTTATTTGTCCTGGTTTTAGGAAGTTGGAGGAGATCATTTATTCTTAAGTTATACGGAAGCATTTTTCTATTGAAGAACTCCCACAGGAAGGAGGGGTTTCCAGAAGTAATACATTTGTACACCTCTAGCATACGTTTTTGCAAATTTTTTACATGTATTGTGACTTCCTCATTCCTGTGTAAGAGCTCTTCAAAACTGGAGTCAAAGTCATTTAGCAACACTCGCAGGGTTGCAAATCGAGCAAGGTTTTCAACACTTGGCCAATTAGATGACCATTCGTCCTTATGCGCGCATTTTCTATTATTGAATGAGCCCTGTTATGCAGACGTTGGAGGGTATCTACTTTTGTTTTTGAGAGACTTCTCCAAATAACATTTGCATAGCGAAGATGACTTTCCACGATTGCGTGGAATACACTACACAACTGCGATTGCGGTATGATGTTTTTTACTTTTTAAGGCAGACAGACCATCGCAAACTTTAGACTTAACAGCTTTAAACTGTTCGTCCCATGTAAGACCTTCATCTTAATGATTCTGAGAAATCTGGATCATATATTCTGTTTTGGTCGGGTTAGGACTGAATTTGTTTATCCTCATCCACTCAGATCAGAGATGTTGACCAGTTCTTGCTGTATGTCAAGTACTCGTCTTTTTAGTCTTGTCTTGTTATAGTCTTGACTGCTTTTTGGTCACAAAATTTAATCACAAATAGTTTAAATCTTTCCTTCTATATTTCTACTTAGAATCCAAAAGTAGCTTTTGGGACACTGAGAGGCTAAGCTTGTCAAAGCAGTGCTCTGGTCCTTCCTCTCGATGTGACAACACCTCGTGATTCCTTTAACCTAGAATTACAGAGAGTTCTAGGGTTGGTGACTCTTCTTATTCTGTGTGGCAGGTTCAAAATGTGGGGACTCGAACCACCTCACAAAGAATACAAACAGCCAATTAGATTGCCAAATTTGTAGGAAACCCCTATTCTTCAGTATATGATAACGCATCAAGTACTGTATGCAGAAGTGTTGTCTTGTTCAAGACTATGGAGCCTTGCATAGCGAAAGAAAATGCACAGATAGCAGAGAAACTAAAGTATTTTCTTTTTATTTTTCTGACATTTTAATAAGCAAGGAAAAACGTAGACATATCTAACAGCACAAAAATATTTGTTTGCGAAGTAGCTGAAAATGGACCTGAAACATTTGATCAAATCATAAAGAATCTCTCAGAAAGAATAATATACAAGGCATTAATCCCTCTTGAGAGTTACAAGAAGTGGATTTTGAAATCCTCACGACTGTTCTTCCATCCCATGGCAATAAATGTGCAGTTGACATCCGATTCCCCCTTGACGAAATGTAGTTTTTTCTTACTCTGGGTGAGAAATATTTTTTCATGATTTGATCGAGTGTTTCAGGACTTTTTCCAAACAATAGAATTTCATAAAGTCGAATTTATCTATATTTTAAAGACTCATAAAAACACGCGGAAAAATGCGATTGTACTTCTGTCTTTCTACTATCAGACAGAATTCATATGTCTGGACTTGTTCTTTTTGGCGCTCCTGACATGTTTAGCCTTGCCTAATGTTGACCAAAAACCTTTGAATGATGGCTATGAAATGCTAAAGACTTTTTTCTTCAGCTCTCGACTTGCTCGAAATCTGTCTCGTTTATGCAAGAAAAACGCTGTTTTTTATTTGGATCGACTAAACTAGAAATAGAATTGGAGAAGCAAGTGCAATTCTATTGCAAGCCCCAGTTAACTTTCATTTATATCTTTTGCAGGCACTGGCCAATTTCATGCTGAGAGTTTATCCTGATATCAGTGAGCAGCTCATTGCAAATGAAAACAGCCATGCATTCGATGGTGAGTGCATTAAGTAAATCACCCAACCTGGCCCTCTGCTGTCAGTCATAGATGCTGTGCATCACTCGCTATCGCAGTATATCCCAATCTCGTCCCCAGAGTGGGTTCGTTGCTCTACCTCTACTGTGGGATACGTGAGGCCGTTCTGCAATTTGATTGGCTATTCGAAAAACATACAAAAATAAATTATTTCTCGAAAATTTCCTAATTGTTCGAATTGCAGCAATGTTATCTTGTCACTAAGTAGCAACCATTACAATTTTGCTTGTCTTTTGGAATCGAGTTCGCATGATTAGCGTTGCCCAGCAAACTGCAAATCCACAATGGCTGCTAATCTGTCCTTATTTTGGACAGAAATGGTCGAAGTGTGCCAGGTTGTTCCTTTGGCTTCGTGATCAGCGTATGACGTCAGAACACCCTGGAAACGAGGTTGACTATATCCCATTGTAGCAACGTCATTCCAAGTTTTTTTCTCCTTTGGAACAATCTTCCCACAGTTATTTTGCCCCCCTCCCTCAATATACAACTTTTAGGCTTCCGTACGCTAGATAAACTCACTTGAACTTACCTCTTTCTGCTACCTCTTTTAAGTCTCTAGGATATTGATACAATTGGTGTTGCCACCTTTCCTAAAGACAAAGCACTAAAGATAAATTAGCTCCAAAATTCTTTGGAAACAGCGAAAATAATTTACACGGTGACGTGAAAAATTCAGAAGCAAGATCATTACTAGCCTCCTGAAATCTAAAGCTATCTATCGATCTAAAGCTATCTATGAAATCTATCGATCGGTGATGACCAATAAGATGATGAATAAGATCTGCCATGAAAGTCTTTGGGATAGATATAAAGTAAGACATACGTACTCAAATTACAGAACAAGAAACTGCATGGATATTCAAATTCCGAGGTATAATCTTGAGTACTCGAAAAAAAGCTTTCACTATTTGGGTTTGAAAGCTTGGAACGACATCCCTATCACCATCAGGGAACTCTCTACGTTGCAACAATTTAAAAAAAACACCTCAAAATACATTCGAGGAGCTGAATTTAACTAAAACACGACTCCATGGAAGATCAGCTGCACCCTTGTTTTATTAAGTTGCAATTACGTATTTTCGTATGCGTGTATATTTTAAGTTTTGCTGAGGGGATGTTTCGTGTATAAACAACAACAATATAATGTAATGTATTGTAATGTAATGTAACGTAACGTAACGTAACGTAACGTAACGTAACGTAACGTAACGTAACGTAACGTAACGTAACGTAATGTAATGTAATGTAATGTAAACTATTGACCCATGCCTTGTGTCACCGCTTAGTAGAATGCCTTAGTTATATATTTTTTAGTATATTATGTCCATGATTTGTATTACTTATTTCTAATTACGCTACATGCAAACTACCTTCAATATATTACTACTATAATATAATTACTTATAACTACTTTCAGATATTTTTAGTTACTTTTTTAGTTTTTTAGTATATGCTATCAATGAGTTTGTATGACTTATTTCTAATTACGCTACACTCAAACTACTTTCAACACTACGAGGTGATACTACTGTGAGCAAAGAGACTATGACTACTCCAGATGACTCTTCATGAAAAACATTTTAAAATTAGTATCAATCAGACGTAACTACCGGATGAGGCTGGAAAAAGTTCCTGTTTTCAAAAATTCATTGCACTGAGAACGCTTGACAGATTTGAATGATTCAAATTCTGGATAAGAGCCGAAATACCGAAGTATCTTTGCTGTTTTCCTCCCGCTTTTATGACCACTTGAAATATAAATATATTCTGGTTATGAAATGCCTGAAAATGGCCCAAAAAGCTTGATCAAGTCGTAAAGAAAGTAAGGAAGAGCAATCTGTGCTATCAAGCAGAATTTTATTCATTCTAATTCATATTGATCAAGTAAGAGATTGGTTCATTCTGATCAATCCAACGCTCATCGGTTCTATGAATTTTCGAAAGGGAGAACTTTTTTCCGGCTGTTTTACAAACGCAAACAACGTTGTTTTAACTGATTTTGATCAAACCGACCAGTTTCACCGATAAATTGTAATGTTTAGTCAAGTGTGTTTCTGTTGACGTCGTTACGGATGTCTTTAAAAGCTGTGTTAGAATCCCATTTGAGAGATTTTTGGATAAAAGTGGTCGTAATAATGCAAGAATCCCTGCCAGAAGATTTTTCATTGAACCCCAGAGGAAGGGCTATCTTTTGAGGTGCTGCGTGGTTACTTCAACTTATAGATGCTGTCGAAAAAACCTGATTCAAAGAAGATATTGAATCGTACATTTCTCTTTAGAGTAAAATACTCGCTATTTTTTCCGGTCAACATTTTGTGACATTGTGTTTTTAAGGGCAATCCGTCCCATTCATCATTGCTTTTGTATTGTAAAGAGAATTCAAAATTTGTATGACAGGATTGCCATAAAAGACTTGGAATATGATCGTTCTCAATTTCACCCTTATCAAAATGTTGAGAAAATATAATATAATGATAATAATCTACATAAAGTGCTACGCACTGGGTAGTGTCAACAAATACGCGTTTTTTTTCTTATTTTATTTTTTTGTCAAAGATTTCCAGTAAGTTCTATCTTGAGCTAACACTTTGGCATTCTCCCATGTGATATTCAATTTTGCCAATTCTTCTTCTGCACATTTCAACCAAGTGGTTTGGCATTCTAACAATTCGTTCCGCTTCTTCCAGTGCTATCCTTGCAGGCGTGTTTGCTGGCATTTACAATAAGTGACCGATCCATCTGATTCTTGCTGTTTCAATTGTTTTGGTCCATTCTTTGTTGTTTATACTGGTTTGGAGTTGGTAATTCGATATTTTTCTGGGCCACCTTCTGTTGAGAAGTTTTCTGAGCAGTCTTCGTTGATATGCATTTATTTGATCTTTCATTGTTTCATTTATTGTCCAGAGATGTGAGTTGTAAAGCATTATCGGGGTCATCAGGGAATCGAATATTCCTGAGAAAATAAGAAAATATGGCGCCAGAAAAACGTTGTTATTTATTGATCAGAAGCAAAAGAGCATAGATCCCGCTATCGAATGCGAAGGCGCTGTCCGTGTTTTTGCACGTTATCGCATTGGACTGATTACACGAGTCTCTGCTTTCCGTATCGAATTGAAGGATGGTTATGGCTTCAAACTGAGACTCATGACGATACAGCTTCAAACCACAGACTGGTTAGGCGGTAGGCCACATGCGCTGCATTTAGTGCGCGCTCAATTAGATCGCTAATGTCTAGATAAGGTGAGACCACGTGCCTTTTCTTAGGGTTTGATTTTGACTGGTTAGATCAAGGGATAGAAGACGATCAAATTTTTTTCCAATTTGTTCACAAGGAGCCCAGGAATAATTAGCAAACTCTTGAAATAAATAACTCTAAAATAAATTAAAATAAATTGCCTGAAATAATCGCTGCGTAGGAAACTGCCAAAGACTTGTGAAGCCTTAGAGCTGCGAAAGAACTGTGAAAAACGTGACTGCGAAGGAAAGAGCTACGTTTTTCACAGTTCCTTCGCAGCTCTAAGCCTTCACAGGTCCTTCGCAGTTTCCTACGCAGCGCTTATTTCAGGCAGTTTATTTTAATTTATATTTTAGAGTTAATTATTTTAAGAGTTAGCTAATTATTCCTGGGCTCCCTGTGATTTGTTCATAAGATTTTAGTCTTTGTTTAGAATATATTTTGTTGTGAGCGTATGAGTAAAAGTAAAACCATCAGATTTCTCATCACATTAAGAATATTGAACGAATACAAGGAATCACGTTGTCAGTCCTGAAACTCCTATGCAATTCCAAGATGCAACGCGAATAGCACATTTGCATTCGACTGTCGAATGCTCTATTGTTAAATCAACCAATCTTAAGCAGGACTGACTGCTGTCAACATAGAGATAGATTTTAACTCGTCTGGGCAAATCTATTGTTTGTAAAAAACTGATCTCAGCTCCGTATTCAAACTTCATATTACCAAGCCAATGTGAAATTCAGCTGTTCTTTAATTCCAAAACATAGACTATTGAAGACTGTGATAGTTCATCTTTGACTGAGAGACGAAGGAATCACCATACGTCTTGAGAACGGTTTTTCGGACGATAGCGTAAGCTGACCACGCGCCATCTTTTCATTCCGAAGATTTAATTTCTTTTTTTCGGTCTTGTTTCAGGGTATGACGTAAACTGGGAGAATGAAACAGACACAATAACGTGCCCATATAAATTATCACACAATGCTGTAAAAGGAGAGGTAAATCAAATGCATAGACCACGCAAATTATGTACAAGGCTCTTGATTATTTCATCCCTAATTGACGGATAACAGTTTGCTAATTGCTTGTTGGTAAACGTCTCTAACTCAGTTATTCATCCATCGTCTTACAGAGCTTTCTTTATCTGAAAGGCAGCAAATCCGTGCGATCTTTTTCTCCAATCTTTGAAAAGAGCCCTTATTCACCAAAATATGAATTAGACAATAGACGTTTTAGCTATTATACGAAAGAGTTTGGATGGAGCAATATTTTTGTCTAGTTAGTGGTTCCAGTGAATGGCGTTAGAGCTTATCACCATTGTGCACATTCGAAAATTCTACAGAATGTAGCGAAATATCGGTCGATTCTGATTCTTTTCAGAATAGCTAAAACACTGAAAATGATCAAAAACGTCGATCAAATTTTCTAAAGAGTCGACATGAAGCGACAAAGAGAAAACTTTTTGTGGTGATTTGAGAACTAGAAATCGATTAATTAATTGATACAATTGATGGATACAATTAATCGATTTCTAAATCCCAAATCACCACGAAAGAGTTTTCTCTTTGTTCATTCATGTCGATTCTTTAGAAAACTTGATCGACGTTTTTTTGATCGTTTTCAGTGTTTTCGAGAACGAAAATTTTAAGAAACTCGACTCTAGCTCTATAAATTGAAAACAGAAAAATTTGCAAAAAATCCAAGAATCTAACTCAGGCTTTCTGCTAAAGAGTAAGTCATGACTCTTCAAAATCGGTCCAGTGTACGATTTATTGTGGCCTGCCAAACGTGCATAGTTTATGTTGGCGCACCCGGTAGACTATAATGCTAAAGATGGCTGCAAGGAACCTTTTACCAAGTTACATTGCGTTCAAATTAGGGATCTTTAACGAATCTATGTGGATTCGATTGTAGAACGCATTGCATCATCGGTAAAAAGTTCCTCGCCGCATCGCCACCATCTTTAGCGTAATCGTGTATTGTGAAGCAACCTGTGGCTGTTGGTATAGCTATAATTTTGAGAAAAAGTTAAATTGAAATTTACATCAGTCAGTTTTATTTTTTCCTTTTTAGTGGGTTTATCTCAGGCAAACTCTATATGCTAGATGTAAATTTACACGACGAAACGATTATGTGGAGTGAATTATGAAAGTCCTTGTTTCAATTACAGTATTCATCATCGATTAATTACTTACTAGCTTCTTACATACCGGATGCGCCAAATAGAGGTCATACATTTGAAAAATTGTACCCGGAGTGCTGGATGGGTTTGGACGGATTGAACTTTTGTTGATAGCAGAAAGACTGAAGTGTTTTTCTGACTGATCTCATGTTATAGTACCGAGTACCGATGATACAGGTGAATTCGACTTTACGAAAGCCCCTTGTTTGCAAAATGCATGAAAAGGGTGTAAAACCCTTGATTAGATGGTAAAGGAACTTCTCACACCGAACAATGCAAAAGTACAGTTTTTCGTGGGTATCAGCTGTCGTGTGCACATTTATTGCTCTTGGATCTACAATCTTTAGTATTGTGTTTAAGAATTCTTTTCCTACAACTCTCTCGAGAGATTCAATGCCCTTGCGCCTTGTTTTGTGTGAGAGATTCCTTACTATTTGATCGAATGTTTTAGACCCGTTTTCAGCCATTTCGCAACAAACGAATTTTCATAAAATCGAATTCATCCATGTTTTCTTTGCTCCTAAAAATTTGAGAATAATCACAAACTAGTGCAGCCTTTCGCTGTCGAGCCAAATTCGATTCATTAAAAATCATCGAATACTCTAGGTACTACGATTGTCCAAACGCCTGAACTTTTCTGGCGCACCCTGTATATCATTCTTATAATCTATGTTTCAGGTCCCAAGAAAAGCATTAATTTTTAAAACCAATATTGTGATTTTTGGTCAGGCTTATACTCATTTATTCTCTTCGTCTCTTCAATATGAATTAAAACACACCCCTAAACTGAAAGAAATTTGAAAAGATGCAAGGTTTTGTAGAGCTGACTGCACTTTGATATGATGTACCCATCTTAGTGATTAGTATACTTGCTATGTAACAGATGAATAAGTCTTTAATTTTGTAAAAGCATTGGGATAAGATTCATGCCACAATATGCGTAACTGTGTTTCTTCTGATTTTGTTTCTTTTAGCTCGAGGTGACAAGCGTGACGTGGAACAGCCGTGGATCGGTCATAGCTGCTGCGTATCTTTTTCTTCAATTGCATGCAAGCTTTTTTTATACCTTAAATCGCATGCACACAGGGTACATCTTTCTTTCAAAGATTGAAACCTAAAGGCGAGATCCCGACAGGGGGAGTTGTATTGATAATGTTTCCATGAAAAAATGTATCAGTTCCTACCGGATGTAATTTTTCAACTTTTGGCTTTTTGGGGGAACCTCATGTGGTGCAATTAACACACACAAATTTAATCCAGTAATTGTTTGCATTTTGTTTGAAGTTACAACTTCCTCGTTACTCTTGGGTAATTTATTTTATCATGTTTACTGTAGTTTCTTCGTTCAATTTTTGCTTCTTATTTTCTTAAACCAGACGCCTCATTCTTTGCTCCTCTGCTTAAGATGCCTTTTTTGCTGCAGTTATGCCTCATATGCACATATCTTAAGTCTCGTTCACTTTGCTACAATTAATTGCTTTCAAATCAGCTTTTCTTGTTCCTTCTTAGAAGTTAGCTAATTGAACAATCGAAAAATTTTCTTTAACGCAACATAGATATGGCAGACATGACCACGAAAGTTGGTGTACACACAGGGTAAGTTTTAAAGCTTTCAAATACTATGGAGTTTCTTTTAAAAGATAGAAAGGCATCCTTGCAGAAGTAAAATTTTGCCTGTTTTAATTTAGTGATGCTACTGATGTTAGTGTATCTCATTGGAATAAATTTGTCGTTTTCCTGCCTCAAAGCGTCACATCAAGTGCTTCTAGGCCTGAAATGTGTTGACAAAATCTGTTTCGTATCCTTTTACGATAAAGGATCTCTTAATTTTGCTCTTACAGCATGCGGGATTTGAAATTGGCCATGCTCACTTAGATCTGAATTATATCTTAGACAATTTCATCAATGCTTCCAAACTGCATATCATTGGAAAGAGGATAGCTTGTGCTTTCAGACAGTATACGTTGCGCCTTTTTATAAATCTTGTCATTTGCTGGAAATTTTCGATTACAGTTGGGTTCCTTTTTTTCTGAAGTACCCTGTAGACGACTGTACTAAATCTTGAATTCGTAATCTTTGTCGTAGTCTGTTTTATGCACCTGGAATATTGATATGACCAATATTGACACAGAAAAGGCCGACAAGACTCTTGAAATTGACGTGAGTTGCTCTCTAATACTTCTGTCATTCATCCTTTTATTCCCGTGAAATTTTAACAACTAACAGATGAGTCTAACGAAGGTATTGGGTTATCTGTACACCAGGCAATGCTTTTACTCGTTCGATGAAACATTGCGTTACTTTACCCAATGTCTAGTGGACTGTGATTTCATTATATTTTATTCAAACAGCTTTTTGACAATATGTTTTGCAGTTATATGTTTGAAACTTCTTACCGAACACAAAATGCTGGTTTTGTGTTCTAGCTTCTGCACCAACTGTACTAGTATCTGGAAAGCTCAGTTTTTGGTGATTTACTCAATTAATACCTTGTTTAGTCAGATAAATCAAGTGCTTTGCAACAGCGATTAGCCACATTTTTAACTTATGAAATTAATTGTGTTTCATCAAGGAAAAGCCACTTCCTTACTGACAAAGGCATAGTTGTTTACAAACATCCGTTTGAAAGTCGAATACATCGATTTCTCTTGATACCTGCTGATCCAACAAAAGTGAAACTTTTTGAAATATCACCAACATTTCATCTTAACAGAAATTTTTCCTGCAGTTGTGTCAAGGATGAAATTTATTTCAAATACCGGGTGTCCCAAAACAATGTATTCAGATTTGGTTAACTCCAGCGATGTGAATTTAGTTTCAATCAATGGCTGATTACTCTCAAAATGTTCCTTGATAGTTAAATTGAACATAGATATCTCGTTTGTTGGTATTGGTGCTTTGAAAGCAGCAATATCAATCTTGAAAGCTCAAATTTTCGTCCAATTGCAAACCAGAGCTTTGGCCTTTTGACATAAGCAAATTCATGAACCAGGTCAAAATTAAGAACTGAAATTAATGAAAAATCGAGAAACTTCCCAATGGGTGACTGCGGGGTGACTTTTGGAAGACAGAATAACACAAGATCTAATATTGTTCAAATTTTATCAAAGCTCTCGTTGATTTATACGCTGTGCCTTAAGAAATTGTTTAGGCTAAAAGGCTAACGCTCTGGTTTGCAGGAAGAGGCAAATTTGAGCTTTCAAGATTGATATTTCTGCTCTTAAAGCACCAATACCAACAAACGAGACATCTATGTTCAAGTTAACTATCAAGGAACATTTTGACAGTGATTAGCCATCGATTAAAGTTAAATTCACAGCGCTAGAGTCAACGAAATCCGTATAAACTTTTTTAGGAAACCCGGTATTATTACTTTATTCCCTATGGGAAAGTAATGATGTCATTATACAGGGTGTCCCAAGCAAGTGTGCCCCGTTTGCGTGACGATTGCGACGAAACGGCAAAAGATTCTCGTCAAACTTTTGCATGATGTTGCTCTTCAGATGTTCAATTAATGTTTGCTACCATTCGCGTAGAAATCCGTTGAAAAATGATGGAGCTATGACCTTCAGGAGACCAAATTTGCCTGATGAGTGAAACCAGCGGTCGGCCATTTTGTCTCACTATTTTGCAGCGATAAGCAGCTTCATGGATGAACTGCTATATCAGCAGCCAAGGTCATAGCTCTCGTGAAGATTCCAATAACCATCAGAGAGTTCAACTATTTCTTACCCCACAGTCTTTAAAAAGTTTCAAAATGAAGACATGGAGTCTCAATATAATAAACAATCAAAAGATAATAACAAAGACATACAATTTGCCGATTTTTGTACATGGATTTCTTGCATCATTGTTACGAACTATTGTCGAAAATGGCAAAACTTTGTTTGGAACTGCATCGCGAATTCATCCATAAACCAGATAGTCATGTTACAAAAAACGTTTTGAGCGCAAGAATGTTTCCCTCGAGGTCAAAGAGGTATTTTGCAATGAAAGAGGAAATTCATGTAAAATTGCAGAAAACGATACGTGAGATGTATTTTTGTGAGTTTCTTTCTTTCAGCTCGTGGGGTAAGAAATAGTTAAACACTCTGATGATCATCAGGATCAGCGAGAAAACACTTTGTCGCATCGAAGAACTGGTTGTTTTGTTTTACGAAATTCCTTTATTTTCATATCTTTAAGCCTTGTTTCCATTTGAACATTTTCTGCTCCTTAATTGCTCGTTTTGGTCCTACGTTAGTGCGTTAAAAACCAAAAGGAGCATCGTGGGCACCAAATGGAAATGCAGTCCAAAAGCCAAACAGAACAACAACAAAATACAGCGAGAAGGAAAGAGCATTTCGAAAAGTGGAAATCAATCAGCTGGAAAATGAGAACGAGCGAAAAAAATGAGCAACAAAAACCAAAACAAGCATTGAGCAGTAGAACAAGTTCTAATCGAGGCAAGGCTTTTAGTCAGTCAGATTTCATGCCACTATCTCTGCAGGCAATGTACAGTCTGTTCACTAGACTCATGGACAATTCTAAGCTCATTGTTTCATTAACCATCATTCAGCGTGCAACAAATGTTGCACTGTATGACCTTTTTCATTCAAATTTGGTAAAAGAAATTTTAAGAGGAGTTCTGTGAAATGCAATGCTCTTTTGTCATGAAACTGATAGCTCAAAAGGAGTACTACAAGGAAAGTGTCCACTGGGACCCCTCCGAAAGATAACAAAATGACGATTCTATTTCTTTCTCCTTTTTGACATGAGATTTTCCTTTTTGCAGAGCTGCTTAATGACTATCGCATTTCATCCTGAAAATCCTCCGTTAATTGCTGGTGGTACTTTCAACGGTTCGTTGTGTTTACATTATTTGCTTTACTTTGAACGAAATATTTAGACACAGTGTGATAAAATGTTTACAAGTACCTGGTGAATCAGAAAATATGCGAAGTGTTTGTCAATTTTTATTGGTGTAGTTTACTTTGCAAATTTGTTTTTCAAAGTTTATTGCAGAGAAGAATAGCTAAATGGGATATCAAAATTTGTTTGATCTAAATCAGTCCTTTCCATAATAGACCTTTTAACTATTCCACAAAAGATCAAGCGATAGTTGTATACATGTTTTACCTGCGAGGTTCGATCGAGTGGCGTTAGAGCTTCTTTTGCTTTTTTGCACATTCGAATGTTCTACAAAAGGCACCAAAGTACCGTTCGATTCGGATTCTTTTTTAGAATAGCTAAATGGCCTATTGAGAGCGATTTTAGTAAAATTATGTTTTGAAATTCCGAAAATAGTCCTTAAATTAGATTAATATTCATACTGAGGTAAACTTCTAAACCCTGACAAGGTTATTGTTTCTCTACCAACAAATTTAAAGAAGGAATGCGGTGTGTTACAGCACGAGAGGAAAAATTATCTTAATTTTCTATGTATTGTTAGGAAGCAGAAAGTTCTTGTGATAGCTGTATCACAAAACTGCAAATAGATACAGGCAAAAATGACCAATTTTCCTTAACTGATTCAATATTTCTTCCATAAAATAAGCGTTCAAACACACCCATTTACCATTTGCAAGAAATTGTAAATTTTATGAAATGTAAGTAGGCTTGGATTAGTTGTAACTTAGCTATTCTTTTTAATATATCGCCTACGTAAAATAAGTTAATGATGATGACCCGATGTGACTCATTTTTTACCAAACTATGACTCGTTAAACAGACCAGATTTTTTCTGGCTCTTTCATATGTGATTCCATCGTCTTTCTCTTACAGTAACTATAGACCTAAAACCTGATCCGTTGTTTTCGCTGCAAACCTAAATTTACTTATTCGCTAACACTGGGACTTACGAACTACGACTCGACTCACCACTTACTTTTCAAGAACCCTGACAAATGACTCCAACTCTTTGGAGCACTGATCATTCTCAATGAAATGTTTGAATGAAGTCGTAATCAAGCTCCATGTTATTCTCCGTATTTTTCAAACAAGGAAATCAAGTTATTGTTGAAGGAAATCATGCAGACTTGTTGAAATTCGCTGCACTTCACTTGTTGCAAAAAATCTTTGATAAATTATGGACGTGCTCACATTTCAGAAAGATCGCTTCCCGTGAATTAGATTCGCTCAATTGAAATCAGAACTCCACAACACAACAATACCCTTTAGCGTCTTTGCTCGTTCGTAAGTTGCAACCAAGTGTAAATACAAATACAGAAACAGTGTCAGAGCCGTGTTGACGTAACACTTCACAATCGCAGTCATGTTTGCTTTGATTGTCAAGCAAAATGATTGGAAGGAGCATCATCGATGTTTTCAAAGACAGATGTAATTTAAAGAAGAATATTTCCATATATTCCCAAGACCCTGAGACCATTCTGTTTCTATCCCACTGGTGCTACGAAGATCTATTGCTTTTCTAAGGTAGATAATTCGTTGTCCTGGTTTTTGAACAGTTTCATATCGCACTGTGCATGAGTCCTTGTTGAGCGGTGGTGCATGGTTATTGTTCTAGTCGCTTAGCGAAACTAACGGCTCTCGTTGTAAGTCCACACATGAGGGGGAGGAAACATTTGGATTGCTTTTTTGAAAATCCTGTGGTCAGCGACCTGGCAGACGTTAATCTGCCCTTGCCTTTGACCACATACCACTCATGGTCCACATTAGTTAAGCAACAATCTCTGAATTTTATTTTGTTCTTAATGCAATCGGTCAGAAAAGAAAGGTTAAGATTTGTAGCAATGCTGACCATTTGGTCATTTTGCAAACATTTTGCAGCTTTTAAGGTCAACTGGCATATTTCTCATTTTTAATCTCTTGCAGGAGAAGTTGTGATATGGGATCTGAGCCTCGATGACGACAACCTAATTGTAGATTCATCCAGACAAAAGGAGTTGCATCAAGAGCCTGTTACGAACGTGAGTTAAATTTCTCAAATGTCTATCACATTTCCGTACTCTGTTTCGACTCTTGGTCGTCTATTCATTTTTCACTTTTTCCAAATTCTTAATGAAATTACGGCCTTTGGTAGTATTATCAATGACATTCCCTTTTAGCCTGTCATTTCAATTTATTTCGATTCTTTTTTATTATTTAACCATGGTTCCCTGCCAATCTAAAGCGACTGCTTTTTTTTTTTTTATATTCAATATAAAATTTTACAAGAACGAACTACTTAAGACACTACGTACAAGCTACTTTACTAAACTACGAGGGCGATACCACGGAGTGCAAGAGACCGTGACAACTCCGCAGCCATTAACATAGAGAACATGTAACTAAACTAGAATTAAATATACGGCTACGAAAAATACACATAAACGATTTTTACTGATAATTACTAAGGTTCGTTTCACTTTGCATGTCGGGCTAACTTTGGGCAAGCAGGTCTTTTTACAAAATGGGTGAAATTGGAGATTCGATATCAGATTTGGATGGATTTGTGCCCAATGAGCCTAACATCCAATGTGAAACAAACTTACAAGCAAAAGAAATAGAGGTAAGGGGACTTGGTGATTATTAAGTGTAAAACAAAGGTTTAGAATTTCCTTAGTCAAACCGACCAGTTTGGTGAATGAAATTTAGAGTCAGTTCGAGAACATGTTTATTTACGTCACTAGAAAGGTCTTTATCAGGACCTGCTTTGCAGGAGGTCGTGCAGTAATTCAATCTTATGGACGCAGTATTACACGATACCACTAAAAGTCGGATTTAGAGGCCCTTCTCGAAAAAAAGAAAGTCTTAGGGACTGGATGCCCCAGGAGATCTTTGTGGAAAAACACAGTCCATATGAGTTAAGAAGCTGCCATAGTCTACTGCTGCCACAAGTGCGTCCTACGTGCTATGACTTAGAGACGATGTCGTTTCTTGGGAATAGATTATGACAGGCACTTACCAATGACATGAAACAATCTGATACCCTCTCCAGCTTTAAAAGAAAATAGAAACCTTGAAAGGAGAGGAATGCAACTGTAGACTGTCTAGACCTTTTGTGGCACAGGTTGGGTTCTGGAAAGGATAATGCGTTGCATTGTAAATACCAAAAAAGGAAACATTGTAAATACTGGATACACTGTAAAACATTGTAAAAATCTGTATATATGCATTTATACTTAGATATTCCGTATTTTAGATTTATATGTTTCCTTTTTATTTTTAAAGAATTTTACTTTGTAGTAGGCTTGAATTGGCTTTTATTCTATAGCTATTTATGTATACGCCTACTTTAAGTAAATGGATAATAATAATGATAATAATAATGATAATGATAATAAATTATAATTCTAGTACGGGCACCTGATTCGCCGCAGAAATCCAATAGCAGGACTATAGAGAAAGGAGTCCTGAAGACATTAATGTGTATATTTTGTGACGTGGGTAGGCTGTGTGGACGATGTCAAACTGAGGAGTTTTCTTTAAGTAATTTTCTTTGACGTCATGAGTTCTATATTCTGAGCAAAACATGAACATGGGGTTTTTTCGTTTTTTATGTGCACGCACACTCGGTTTGAAGCAGAGGCGTCTTATTTTTTCCGAGCGTGATACATCGAGGCAAGGCAAAGGCAAATTGTCATACTTGTAAGGGCAGTACTAGACTCACTACACAAGTCCTTCAATGCTTTTCGAGAAAAATCGTGAAATTCGTTGATTTTGCAATCAGAAATCTGTCAATTAATCCAATTCGATCTGACACATTTTGTTAGAATGATTTTCCATGAATAACNTATACTTAGATATTCCGTATTTTAGATTTATATGTTTCCTTTTTATTTTTAAAGAATTTTACTTTGTAGTAGGCTTGAATTGGCTTTTATTCTATAGCTATTTATGTATACGCCTACTTTAAGTAAATGGATAATAATAATGATAATAATAATGATAATGATAATAAATTATAATTCTAGTACGGGCACCTGATTCGCCGCAGAAATCCAATAGCAGGACTATAGAGAAAGGAGTCCTGAAGACATTAATGTGTATATTTTGTGACGTGGGTAGGCTGTGTGGACGATGTCAAACTGAGGATTTTTCTTTAAGTAATTTTCTTTGACGTCATGAGTTCTATATTCTGAGCAAAACATGAAAAAGCACCCAGCTGAAAATTAAATAAATGAAATTTTTGTTGTTTTCTTGAAGTAATTTTAGATTTCAGATATCTCAATGCATTAACGACTGTTAGATAATCTTAGACCAGATAAGGAAGGTCTTATAATGGCGATTAAGGCGTGAACCTCAATTTGAATCAGCAGACATAATAATGAGATTGATAATCAAAGAAAGTTATCATTAAATATTTGATGATTTATTATCAGATTTATGTTGTTCGTTCTCATTGTTTGACGCAAAGTGAGACCACACAAATGTTCATCAAAACATGTTTGTAATGTTGTCATTTTGGTATCGCGTGAGTCAAAATTGTTTTTGAAGTTTTAATCGTGAAAACAATGACTCGGCAAAATTTTGAAATCAGAACGAAATATCTCTATTTTGTAAAATATGATTTATTTTCGATTCCTTACATATAAACAGAATCATGTACATTTTGCTGAGGAACTTTTTTCTACTCACGACCCTAAATCACAAAGAGGCGGCTCCGTCTCACATTTTTGTCGAAACGGTGATTTTTGAAGTTCCTTTGAAAGGCAATATCACCCAGACTTTTCATCTTTTTTTTAAATCAATTCGTAATTTTGTGGATAAATTTTCGTACTTCAGGAAGGAACAAACCAAACATTCATATCTCTTACGATCTCTCAGATGCAAGTAGATTTTCGTGGGGTACTTTTTGGTAACGAAGATAAGGTGAAGCCATCAACGAAAATGTAGAAAATAATGGGCACGTGCCTAATACTATGGTGTTTACAGATTTGTTTAAAAAATTTGGCCACGGAAACCCATTAACTCAAGTTAACTCAAGACACAATTGTGCTTTGATAAATGTTTCAATGTAGCCATAATTGAGAATTTTCCAACGTTTGGTACTAGTTTTATGCTCACTTTTCTGACTGAAGACATGTTTATTTGCTGACTGAAGAAGCTTTTGGCATTTCGTTGTTTCTCTTCGCAGCTGATTGAAAACTTACAGTAATTTATGCTGCTTTTATTGCGTTGCAAATAAAAGTGATATATTATTAATCTTGAAATGTGTTTTTATGCAATTATGTCTCCCCAAACAACCAATAGAATAACAATTATCCTGGACTTGAATTTGGCCCATGGTCTGTTACATAATCAATGTTAGAGATTTTTCAAGGCGTTTTCATTCTTAGTAGGTCAGCTTAGAGAAGTTAAATGATAAAGGCAAAAATCGTATCTTATTCGAATCAATGGAGCATTAAAATCTGAATTTATGATCTTTCTTACGACGTTACATCTCAGATTTTACCATGAGCTAACTACACGATTGTCATCGGCCCCTCGGCGTGAGCAATGAAGGGCGTCACCCTGTTGTACAGTGAAAACTTGATGTTTGTCTGAAACGAAAGGGCGATATTGATCTTAGAGGTCATCTGAAATTTAATTTTTGTACATGAAAATAGAACTATTGAATGATAGAAAATGCCCTTTGGACTTTTTCATATCTGATCTTATTTTCAAGTTATCTACTGTTTTTTAAGTACTAGCAAACAACCGCAGTGGATTTAAAGAATTTTGATTTTAAATAAGTCTCAATTGTATCTTTATGTTTGGTAGCAGCAAGTTGTTATATGCGTACATAATCCAGTAAATAACTATTGTTTATATACTTTTATTTTCATTAATATTTTCTCTCGTTAGGTTTTATTATATTGCCTCTGTATTTTGCTACTTCAGAGCATTCCACTGTCTGCAAGAGTTGCTCTTTCAATTTTGGTGACCGTCTCTTTCAAATCCCACATTTTCAACTTTCATCATGGCCTGGCTTTGGCCATGACGCATACTTGCCGCCTCTTGCGTGCGGTGGAACTGTCCTCATCAGTGCAGTTCGATTGCCCGTTTGGGCTTTACTGATTATCTCAACAGCTGTAGATGTACACCAGCTGATGACGTCATTTTGTTTGTAAATCGCATGGATGTTTTGCAGAAATACATCTTTATTTTGTATTGCAGTGAAAGGTGTTACATCCTTTCATTCCCCAAAAAGTTCTATAAATTGTCTTTATTGCAAATTTGCTTTAGGTTGTTTGGTTAAAAGAACCATCGAAATCACGCATTCGCAAGTTTAAGGTATGTTTCTTCATATTCAAATGGTAAAGCATTAACTGTATCATATGTTTCTTATGATACTTTGGCTTTTACCTCATCAAAGCAAAGGATGCGAATTTGACGAGCCTTCAGCAAGAAGTTCATGCGTATGCAAACCTATCGTTTGCTAACTACTCATCATATTCCTTGAAACTGATTATCATTGTGTGAGCAACAACAAGGACTGATGTTGTAGTATCAGCTGTTTTTGATTGACACCTCAATTCAAAGCGATTAGTGACTGCAGACAAGGAAAATTCTCTCAACCAGTAATTCAAGACAAAAAAAAGCGGCAGAAGTTGCCCCAAACCAACAGGGCAAACTCTCGCCTTGTGCGATTTAAACCAAGTAGATTTTATTGTCTAAGTTGACATGTTACCTGCAAAATTATGACCATTTTTAAGGAATCCAATGAACAGGTAGCAAACTACATGCTTTCAGACGTTTTCACTGCCTTTGATTTACCCTGTATACGTAAAAGTGTGTCAATTATTGTTCAATGTTAGAACAGCAAAATGAGCCAACTGCAATCGTGGACAAAACTCATGAGAAACGTTGCTTTTTGGAGGAAATTTTGAGTTAGGATCCCCCCCCCCCATTGCGATGTTGGAGGCTGGTAGAAATGCCATAGATGTGTTGACAAGTATGTGTTCTTCAAGCATGCAGGAAAGACCTCTTTTAACGCAAAACTCATCTGTCTCAACGAGTTTTATTCGCGATTGTGGGTTTTCCATTTTGAGACTTTTAGTTGAATCACTTTAGTTGAAACTATTTTTCTGTTATGATGTATCCAAGAAGTGCTTCTAAAGCTGCCAGCAAAGAGATTAATAGAACACATAAACGTGCACTAAGGGTGCTCCATAAGGATTATGATGCATCGTTTGATATGTGTCTAAGGAGAGAGGCAGATACAACAATCCACGTCAAAAATCTCCAAAAACTGATGTTAGAAGTATTCAAAACTCTGAATTCGTTGAATCCATCATACCTTTGGGATTTTTTCAGTACTAAGCAAGTGGAATACAACCTTAGGATCAAAAATTTGGTAAAATTGCCTCAAATAAAAACACACACTTTTGGACTACACTCTGTAACCTTCAGAGGCAGCATCCTTTGGAATGCACTAAGTGACGATATAAAAACATGTGAAAAAGTGGCAGCTTTCAAAAGGAAAATAAAAACATGGAAGGGGGCAAACTGCAGCTGTAAACTATGTTGTAAATAGGATATTGTATTATACTTTATATTATGTAATTGTTTTTAGTTTTAGTTGGTTTAAATTAGTTGATGTATATATTATGCTGATAACTATTGTAAATAACCAACTTTAAAGAATGATAAAATGAAAAAATGGAAAAAAATGAAATGCTGAATGTCAGACTCTTCAAAGGTCTAGTAGGCAACCTTTTCTCTCTGTCCCCCTTACAGCTCATCAGTATCAGCTGTGATGGCAAGACGTATCTTTGGGAATACGACCCAATTAGCAGGAAGCTAAAACTCGATAAAGGGTACGTTTCACTTGTTCTGTACTTTAAATTCTTTTTCAAAACACAAAGAGGTTATATTCTCTTTCAAATTTTAACTGCGAAGGGACTAGATTCTTTCTAACAGTTCTTGTCGCGTGAAACAATTTATGCTAGATCTTGACGATGCCATATTTACTTTGTCGAAAGTACTTTCTAAATTCCAATGCCCTGATATTGGAAAGTTGCATTTACTTTCATAAAATAACAAGTCTCAATTAGCTTTAGCTCTAAATGACGGAGGTGCCCCTGTCTCTTCCTAATGTGTATGAAAATTTCTTTTTGAGGGGTTATGGCTGGAATTTCGGCTGCAGACTGCGACATTTCATCGAGGAGGAACCTGAAGACTTTTCTCTATTTTGGATTTTCTTCCAGAGATCCAAAAGAGCTCCCAGAATAACTACAAATAGTCATTATGATGCTTCAGTCTCTTTTTTAGTCCAAAATCTTGGCTGACCGTCAGTTAAAGATCTCATCAGTCATACGAAAAGAAACAGGATCGCTGACCTATAAATCATTGAATTCTCTCGCTCCTCAATATTTTGGAGAACTTTTACTAAATGCTGAGACGGTAGTGATCGTAATCTTCGCTCTACCGAATCAAATTTGCATATACCTCTATTAAGAACTTGTATTGTTCAAAGGCGTTTTTCTTATCGTGGAGCAATCCTGGGGCGAAATTATGGAATTAACTAAGCAGGGAAAATAAATTGGCACCCTCCCAGGCTACTTTTAAAAAGTCTTTTTGAGAGGAACATTTTAATCTTCTATTTACTTTTGTTATATTCACTGTTGCATTTTGTATAAGTTAGATATAAGTAATAAATGTCATGGAAACATTTTATGTTAAGTTAATGCAATCTACAGTTTTGATAAGAAAGTATTTGTTAGCAATTCCTTGAAATCAGTTTAGCATTGCAGTCATCTGTGATCCAAGATATTTGAGAATGATGTCAAATTTGCAATTTTTGAATATATGAAAGTCTGTTGCAACCCTAAACATTCTGTGCGAGTTTCTTTTTATAATGAAACTCACTTTGCTTGCGTAAGTGGTGTGCTCATATTCTAAAATCCGCTCTTTTGGGAGACTGAGGACTTGTTGCAGAGTATCAATACATTGCCATAGAAAGTAGCTATGTGCCGGATGAGTCAATAAAAAAATCCTCGTTTGCAAGGCAATGATTTTTTAGAATGAAGGATGGCAATAGTTTGCGAGGCCACTGCTCCCTGGATATCAAGACAATGTTATTGGTAAATCTATCATTTTATGGTGAGCATGTTCAAACAAATTTTCAAATTTACCTGACTGAAATCAGCCTTCCCGTTCTGAAATTATGAAGGATTTTCTCGAGAAAGCCCCTTCAAGAAACCTTCAAAAACAGCATAAGATCACGATCGAATGTCCCTCATATTTCTGCCTTACGGCAATGACTTGCACATGCTTTAGCGCGTGTAATCCCTTTGAGAGGATGAAGGTGCCATTCTTCGGATGATAACAAAATTATTCCCGGAGATTTCATCCTCCCAAGAGGATAACACTTGAAAACACATGTTGAAGTCATTCCTGGCGGGCAGAAGTATTTGGACTATTTGGTCGTTATTTTTGTTCCGCTTTTATGTTTTCTCGAAGTGGCTTTCTCAAAGAAATCCCTAATAAGTTGAGAATGAGAGGCCTATTTCAGTGGGGTAAATTTGAAAATAAATTTGAACATGTGTATTTGCCAATATCATTGACGTGTGTTTTATCGAAGGAAGCTAAAGTCATTATTATTTTCTATTTTAAGGTTTCTTCTCCTTGCTGAAAAAATACCAAAAAGTATGAGGCCAACAAAATTCAGAGGAGATGCAGAAATGGGAGGTGTGTCATGACTTTATGTTAGAATATTCATGGTCTCGACTTTTTTTTATTTTTCCTTGGTATTTCAATACAGTGACGTGTAAAGTTTCCTTAATTATACTGTACTTCATTTTAAGAATCTTTTAACACCAAGTTTTTGAAGGAGTTATGGCAATAGATTGATAAAGAATTGGCTTACGTACCGTTAAGTTGAGAGATCATCTTCCGTAGCGTTGCTCTGAAATATGAAATTCTTTTTATTCAGGGGACTATCTTTGAATCCTCATTCACGCTTTTCTAACAAAGTGTGCTTGGTCTCCTAGAAATATTGCTTTCGACATAGCAGTACATGGCAGAGTGTTACTTGCATACGAAAGGCAATGGCAATTTTGATTGCTTGGCTGTAAATGTTTGGATCCAAGAAATGTATGCTTTGGGAACAAGAAATGCCAGTTTGATCACCAGTAGCGCCCAGGTTGAGAAAGATCAAATTGAAGCAAGGCTCAGGTCACCATTGTAATGCATCGTTACTAAAATGCTGACTGTTGCAACTGAAAACACGAGATGTGGGACATAGGTGAGCCTTGTGAAGTGACGGTATTTTTTCAGAAGAAATCAAAAAATAAGCAACCAGCCAATCGAAATGTCATGCGCCTCCAGTCATGGTATTGTTGCGACTTAGGGCTTATTTGAACTTAGGGCTTATTAGAACAAGTATCAACATGACGCTTGCTGTTTACACATTTTTCTTCGTCTTAGTTACTTGCGTGTCATTTTCTAAAGATGACACAGACGTGTTTGTCATGGGAGCAGAAGGAGGAGGAGTGTTCAAGTGTTCCATTGAATCGAGTTCTATCACATCGAAAGGTACCCACGTTGTTCATTCTTTATTCAATGTTAAGAATTGAAATGTTTGCAAGTCTAGCGTTTATTTTATTATTCATCAGATTCCTTCATAGTGATTCTTATTGAGTAGCTAACATGTCAACTTAGATTATAACATTAAGTTGGTTAAAAACGGTCATATCGTTCTTGATTACACGTGATATTATAAAGAGCTTTATCTCAGGATCGTTGGAAACGGACCTAAACTTCTGGATCAAATCTTGCTGCATCTAAGCTTCAGAGGAAACTTAAACGGGCTGTCCAACCCTTCCTCCCTTGATGACCCTGCATGTCAAATCATTGAAGATGTGTTTAGGCTAAACACAACACAGCTAATAATGGAGATTTAGCATAGAGCCTAGTAATTTTAAAGTATTTGTGACAATCTCGGTAATGGTAGCTTTGGTTGACGATTTGTTTCATTTTTGTAACGCCGAATATTTGCACGCTTCAATGGATATCAAAAGCGACATCACATTTCATAAACACAGACAAGGAAAAAAACTGCAATGAAACTAACGTAGAAGCTCTACGCCATTAAATCGGAAGGCTTATGTCACGTGCGCGGGTTGTCTCGCGCTCTTTAGATTGTTTAAAAAAATCTTGTACACCCCCTTTAATCGGGCTCTCTTATTGCTCAGGCAATCAGTTGTTTAGAAACAGAGCCAGCCTTGTTATTTTTCATTTGGGACTTTCTTTTAGCCGTCTTTCAGGTAGTTTTCAGCATCGTCATGCGGAATTGGTAGCAAATTTGACCTAAGAATTTTAGGCCTGATTTGAAGGATTCTGACAATCAAGGCCAACTAAATTTTTTTGCCTTAACCAGTTTTAAAGAATCTGACATATGCGAAGTAAACTACAGGCTTTGACACATTTGAATTGTATTTTATGACCAAGTGCAATCAACACAATTAGTTAGCTACCCATTGTTCAATCCTTTCTGAAAGAAATTCTGACTTCAGATGTGTTTTCTAGAAGAAGTAAATGTAGACTCTGTGGTAGCTAGCAGAATGTTAGGACCGACGATTTCAGAACAGATATGCAACCTTTCCGATAAAGCATGAAATGCTACAAACTGCATTATTAGTCCAGGTTCATTTGTCTGTAGGATCTACCACGCGTAGCAGAATTGTAATGGGCTTGTTACTTTAAAGCTGACGTCACACAGTCTTCAGGTCTGGTCTGATTTTCTATGGGCCCATTTACATGAGAAACTCAAACCGATTGGAAATTTCACCCCGATCTGAGTTTAACTCCGTGTCTGGTCAAAGCCCTTATAGCGTTTGCATGGAAAATGCGATTTCTAAGTCAACTCGCCTGTTCAAATCGGTTTGAAATATTACCCCGGTTTGAAAACACCATGTGAGCCCAAATATTTTCAAATCAGTTTTAAATGCAATGTGTCGGGTTCAAAGTTCACATTGGCCTATTGTTCTACTTGGCGTTCAATACATGAATGAACAACAAAACATGTCTCAGACCGGGGCGAAACTTCGTGTAAACGCAACAAGAAATAAGCTGTCGGGCCAATATTCACACTGGTGTAGCCATAGTCAATTTCAGAGCAGTTTGACTTTCTCATGTCCTTCTCTCAAGATCAATTCAGTGCGAACTGTCCCAGAAGAATGACGGGAAATTTGCACATAAGCCATCGTTTCACCTAGGGCTGGGTCTACCACCATGTGACCCAAAAAAGGGAAACTTTTCGAAAGATCGTCAAAATTTGACTCTATTTCTAATCGTGAAAATCTCGTTGTGTCCATTTGTGTCAAGAACCAAATTAATTTTAGCCGTATTCAAAAGTCAGGATATGGCTTTGAATTCCTTGGAATTTGTGCTTTTACATGCAACTGGTTTGAAGCATTCTCTGAAATCACAAAAGATTGTTACCAAGTTGAAGCTTTGCCCCGTATCACCATTTAAATTCGTTTGTAATGTCTTTGAGCAGACTGTTATATCATGTAGGACTCAAAAATGTGTAAAAATTGCAAGATAATGCTTTTGGCCAAAATATCATATTTTGTATAATCCTATTTCTCAAAATAGGGGTATCACGTGGACATGATATAGATACAAATAAGAAAAGATACATTTATTTGGTTTTTGACTCAACCACCTAAAAGGAAAATTTGATCATCGGTAATGTATTCAAATTTTAGTGATTTCTTAAAAAGTTTCACTTTTTATTGGATCGCCCAATACAAGTAATTTTATCTCAGTTACTCCGGCCAGACCGCTCCTTGTATTCGGTCCCTTTAGGCAACAAATAGTTTCAGTTTGAAAGTTCTTTTACTGGACCAAATAGACTATGAACATTTTCTATTCGGACCAGTCTATTCGGTCTATTCACAGTTGGAAAGTTCTTTTATTGACTTACTATTAACGTAATTAAATTCTGTCTCCCATTAGATGCCAGGCAAAAATTTCTGCCTGCAAAACAATAAACATGCTTTGCATGAGTAATTTCACGTTATCGCAAATCCCACCTGACATCTAATATGCGACAGACTTCCTTTTGATCTTATTATTTTTTTGGGCAGACAGTACGTCATTTCTAAGTACCACTTTTATTCATTTCAGGTAATTCGCAATCAAGCGTAGATCTTCGTTCTCCAGTCACGCTTGCATTCCAGCCGCATTTTGGTCCGGTCTATTCGGTCGACTGTTCACCTTTTCACAGAAATGTATTCGTCTCATGTGGAACAGATACAACAGCCAACGTCTACAGCCTTTTACAGGTATGTCATGTGTTTTATTATCATATTTTTGTAAGATGTACCGGATGCAGAAAAAGTATCACTTTTGACAGGCCACGATGAAGCATTCAGATACTCTTCCTTTTTCCAGCTCAATCAAAAAATCAAGGAAATCTTCAGAATGCTCTAAAAATCACTGATAAACGGTCGTGCCTGACATGTTTAATCGTAATATTCAAGGCTATGTATTTAGTCTATTCATCAGCATTTAAAGACGTATAGTAGTCCCACGTGCAGGCAACTGATACATTTACTAGCACGACAATTCATACACTGAGTCATTCTAAATTGTATAATAATTTGATCTTTAGCCAAAATACAAGATTTTACTTTGGCGATTTCTTTTGACAAAGGTGACACTTAATCTGTGCAAGCTTCATGCCACTCTTGCAACAGATCATAAATGATCTATTTCTAATTCTAAGGTCGCTTTGAGGAGCTATCTTTTTAGTCCTGTCAAGCTCAGTGTTTTGAAAATTTAAGCATGAGTTTTCAATGTATTTTGTTAGCTTCCAGACTAAAAATTTCCAAAGTATATTACCCTCATAACTCGTGAAGCAGTACACTGGAAAATCAAGCAAAACTTGTCCATAAAAAATGCTTCTTGGACTTTAACTAAGAATTCGTCAGTATTTTAAATCAGTACAGTCTTCGAATTATCGTGGCCTCTCAAAAGTGGATGCTTCTTTTTGCGCACCACCCGGTATATCAAACCTTACGGGGATAGGACTGGAACGTAGGATGATTGAAGCAGATACAACAACAATGATCTACAGCCTTTAAAGGTGAGTTATGTTTTTGTCATATTTATGATACGAAATATCGGATGTCCCCAAAAAACTTCGTGAGCGAGACCGCACATAGCTTCTTGAAGTCAAAGGCAATTGTTACGTGTGTTGTATTGACGAAGCAACATCTCAAAAGGTAACTATGCTTCGAACTAAACGCTGATAGAAACGTTTTTGTTGATAAAGTTTGATCTCAGTAAGCAAGGCACGATGTATAGCTGTTGAAATCGTTTTGGATCACCCGGTACATCCGATTTTTTAGGTATATAATCGGAACTTAGACTCATATGACCCCGAGCCTTGAGAAGATATTAAAGTAACTGACGGAAGCCAACATTTGTTAATTGGTACAAGATATGTTCGCGTAAAAAAAGTTTTTTGGTAAAATAGCGGAGCTAAATCCTGCTCATTCAATCGAATATCGTTGGTTTTTTCGCACAAACTTTCTTATACATTCCATTGAAAATGCTGCAAGACATATTATGGATTACTCTACCTACAAACTACTCGAAATACTACAAGGATGACACCAAAGGGAGCAAAAGACAGTGACTACCCACAACCATTGCATGGAAAACATTAAGCAACGTAAAATTACTCATAAATACTACACACGATTAGAAACGAAGAGAACAAAATACTGTATACAAAATACTAAGATTATGTCTTATTTTAGATGCCAGGTCAGTTGTATGATCGCTTGAAATCATGTCGTCAGCAAAATGTCATTTGTTGTTTGACCATGGATAAAACGCTTGACATCTAATTTAAAACAAAAAAATTGCGAAGGAATGGAAAATTACGATGGGTGACTTGGGGATTGCATCTCATGTAGTATCGCACAAGTGACTGCTATCATCGATATTTATTTCACGAGAGAGCTCCTGACNGAATTTTGCTGACCGCACCCGCACCATTTAGACCACACCCACTTAGGGCCCCCTTTACTTATCCATGGCCGGTGCAAAAATCAGAGCCAGTCCGCCACTGCCCACAACCATTACATGGAAAACATTAAGCAACTTAAAATTACTCATAAATACTACACACGATTAGAAACGAAGAGAACAAAATACTGTACTTTAGATTATGTCTTATTTTAGATGCCAAGTCAGTTGTATGATCGCTTGAAATCATGTCGTCAGCAAAATGTCATTTGTTGTTTGACCATGGATAAAATGCTTGACATCTAATTTAAAACAAAAAAATTGCGAAGGAATGGAAAATTACGATGGGTGACTTGGGGATTGCATCTCATGTAGTATCGCACAAGTGACTGCTATCATCAATATTTATTTCACGAGAGAGCTCCTGACAACCCTCAGCGTTAAACTATTAGAAATGAGAGAGACAGTTACGCTGATCATAAATACACTCTAGGAAGCAGTGAATGTCTTTAGATACGAACAAAAGATCCGTAGAATTGTCGGACTAGCCTCTGCAGCTGTCTCTGAAATTGCAATCATGCAATCACTTGATCATGAAATAATTCATTCGCTGATGCAATTTATCCATTCAACTGACTAATCATATTTAATCATATAAATCATTCATTGGTTTATTCATTGGTTATTATTGTTTGTTATTCATATTGATCAATTATATCATTCTTTAGTTTATCCGTCTCATTGTTGAACTGTGAAAAATATCGAACCTTATTAGAACAAATCGAATTTTGTTGGGTCTTCAGATGAGTAGGGTTGAGCCCTGAGATTGTCTTCAATACTGAGTTTGAGTTTAATGGGATCATTGCAGTCCTCTTTGGGATGTTTCTGATCAGGTTGGAGGAAATCTCCTCTTGGTCATAAAGTAAATTCATTTTCTTAATATTAATATATTGCTGGTCATTAAAGAGGCTCCATCTCCAAATTTTGATCAAAATAGTGATTTTGCAGTTCTTTGATAGACAATGTCACATAGACTATTAATCCCTTCTTTCAAATTGAAAGCTTTAGTTCGAAGATTAATACTTATACTTCACAGAGGAGCAAACCAAACATTATCTTTTATAACTGCTTTGATATGAACGGATTCTTAACAGTCACTGTGAAGCCATCGAACAAACTGCAGANATAAAGTAAATTCATTTTCTTAATATTAATAAATTGCTTGTCATTAAAGATGCTCCATCTCCAAATTTTGATCAAAATAGTGATTTTGCAGTTCTTTGATAGACAATATCACATAGACTATTAATCCCTTCTTTCAAATTGAAAGCTTTAGTTCGAAGATTAATACTTATACTTCACAGAGGAGCAAACCAAACATTATCTTTTATAACTGCTTTGAAATGAACGGATTCTTAACAGTCACTGTTTAATAGCTTGGGTGAAGCCATCGAACAAACTGCAGAAGACAGCGGACACGTGGCTGAAGCAACTGATTTGTTTACAATTTGGTGACGGAGCCCCTTTAAGTAAGGCCCAGATTTGAAATCGCTTATGTTGGAGGCAATGAGAACTGAATATTTTGCACTGGACACTTGCCTCGCTTGTTAACAATTCCGAGTCTGGACCCTCTCATTTTGCGTTATAAAAAGTCGTATAGTCGGGTTTTTCGTTTATTTGGTGCGAGTAGTGCAATAATATCGGCTCCAACCGCTCTTGCGGGAAATCCATCATCCCTTTCATTGCACAGGCACGTATCGCTACTCTCATTGTTTACAAGGATATTTGTTTTATATTTAGTACAGAAATTTACAAAAACGGGATTACTTATAACAACACTTACGAACTACTTAAATACACTACCAGGACGAGATACCGTGGGGAGCAAAATGCCATGACTACCCCATGGCTTTGACATAAAGACTAGCAACTAAGTTAAACCTAAATATACAATTAAATACAATTACTACTATAATTACGCATAAAAAATTTTGTACTGATAAACACTGGAATAAGTTTCACAAGGATATGAGGAGTATTTAGTTTGAATCATGGAGTATAGAGCAACTTCGAAAGGTTGTAAATAAGTAATTGGAGCATGTCAAAAAGTTGGTTGATACTGACAAGCTTACTTGGACTGTTGACAAACTAAATCTTCATTCACCACAAGATCGCCTCTATGAGAATCTTATCATAACATTTGGTAAGGATACATGTGAAACAGACTAACCATTCAAACATAACACACAAGGGCTTGATATTGTCCTTAAACTTCATTTCAGAGTCAATATCTATTCCAATAATATTCACATAATCTTTTGGAATCAAAACTAGATCATCAATTTCAATACAGTTATTTTTTTATTTTTTGGTAACCCAAGGGACATCACTTGCCATCTTTCAGAATTAGCCACCGTGCGGTTAGAGTCGAACCATTTCAGAACATTTTTGATATCAACTCCTAAACATGTGGCTACATCCCCTATGTTCTTTCCAGGGGTATACAATGTATTGTCATCAGCAAAATAGTATATTTCTGATTTCTCAATGCAAATATAAGATCATTTATATATGTATATATGTATATTAAACAGTAGATGCCCAAGAATTGAAGTCTGTGGTACACCTGACGAGATATATTGCCAATCACTGAGGGTAGAGCCAATTTTGATGCGTTTTTTCTATGTGAGAGGTAAATATACAATAAATTGCCATCAATAGGTCGTGGGAAAGCAGTGCCAAGCTTTCGAGAGGTGCATAAATTCCATGCCCATGATTCCTTGATTGTCCTGGCATTTGCGACATGCTTCAGCTAACTCAATCAAGACATGATGTGTGCTATATTTCTCTCGAAAACCACACAATAGATGTGAAAGCTTGTCCTTCACGAATGAGAGCATTTGAGTGTACATTAGTCTTTCATATAGCTTAGAAAGACACGAAAGCACCTCTATTGGTTGAAAATTTGAGTTTGAGCCGAATCCTCAGTTTTGTAGCAAAGTGATAGGTCAGCTAACTTAAGATTAGATGGAAATGTGTTATTTTGGATTCCATTTTTTACAATGGTGGGTAATAGGTTGGTGATTTCTTCGTAGCAATGGTTAGCAACTGGCTTAAGCATGTTAACAGGAATGTTACCACTTTTCTTAACTGCTTTTGTGGAGTTTACTGTACTGTAATACGCTCTTTTGGTATCCTTATTCATTTTGACAACCTGATTGCGCTGTACATGGTACCTTTTTCTATCATATTCCCTTCCGGTCTTGTTTGTCCGGTCTTATCAAGCCTAGTTCTCAACATCGTTTCTTTTGGGAGCTCTTTCGTCACATGTGTTTGTTGTTACTTCTTACTCAGTCAGCTTTAGGGGCATGTTTATTCCGTGTTTCCACAAAAACATTCTCAAACTCCGTGAGATCTTCTTGGTCTGTTGCTAGGACTTCACCTGTTAGATCTGATAGAAATCGACTCTCAGAAAACGTTTTCAAATCGCGAAATATAATACAGTAAAAACCCACATATAAGAACCTTACATTTTGAAATCACCCATTTAGGTTTTATGCATATGATACTATTCTTGAAAACAGGATGCAAGGTTCTTAAATAGGTTCTTATCAATAAAAGAATTACAGATCTTCGCGAATTTAGGCCAAATATAAGAAAACAAGGTTTCACGTACTCACTATCATGACACAATTTTATAAAGAACAACCTTATCTTATCTAACTAGCTGCTTATGGTCTCAGCTGGGATGCTCTCAAGCTAATCAACAGCTATTTATCAAAGAGGAAACAAAGAGTCAAAATAAACAGCTCATATAGTAGTTGGAGAGATGTTACGATAGGGGTACCGCAAGGATCAGTTCTAGGGCCTCTTTTATTCAATATCTTCATAAATGACATTTTCTTCTTTGTAAATAATACAAATATTTGTAATTATGCTGACGACACCACTATCTATGCTTGCAATTCAGATCTCAATACTATGATTAATAGATTAGAAATAGACAGTGCTGTACNAAGTACCGTGTGAATTAAATGATCTAAAAAACTGACTGACAAAGAAGCTATTTTCGGTACATCTATTTTAGTTATATATCTATTGTAGTTTGTTGTTTTGATGTAGTATGTCGTCGCTCTTTTAGTGGCATTTGTGTAGTGGAGCTGAAGTGGAAAACTTCATAACAAATGAATGCGGCCACTTTTTTTCGAGATGCTGTACATCGGGAGATGTACACTCGAAGGTGATCTGTCCCTCAGTATGGCTCCATTGCATAATGTGCAAACAACAGCTTAATCTAGTCCAAATGGTACCATCAAAACCGTATGAGATTTTGCTAAAGCTATGTTTAGCTTACTTTATCGAATGATTTTGTGTTTGCTGTTGAATGGGGTAATGATTTTGAATTTTGATGGCGATTAAGAAATCTGGCACCCGAGGTTAGTTCAGTTTTTTTTTGTTACGCAGCATAATACGCTAGAAAACCATAATCCTGTCTTAATGGCATGATATTACGAAAGCAAAATTTTCTTAAACAGAGCTTTTGCTGAAACTGAGTTAAGCAGGGTTGGTACATTAATTTTGTAATATCCGGCCGGTGGAGTCGTGACTTTTAGAGTTTCCAATCGGTGAGGGGTCGCTCCTATGGCGTCAGTCTGTTTTTCAGCTTATTCAGGTGCATAATTTTCTAAAAGAGCTATTAAGCTATTTATGGCTGCAAAATAGTAAGACAAAATGGCAGACCGCTCGTTTCAGCCATCAGGCAAATTTGGTCTCCTGAAGGTCATAGCTCCATCATTTTTCAACGGATTTTATGAGGATAGCAGCAAACTTTAACTGAATATCTGAAGAGCAATGTCATGCAAAAGTTTTTGCGAGAATCTTTTGCCGTCTTGTCGCAATCTTTAGCCAAACGGGGCACAATTTTTTGGGACACCCTGTACTCTGATGAGTGTCGACAAAAAAGCTTACAGTACCGGGTGAATAAAAACGAATTAACATGTATGATGGGCTAAGGAATAAAAAGTACGTGGCCAATATTCAGATCTGGAAAGTTAATCGATCAGTCAAAGGCTAACTTAGATGTGAACATTTATTTGGCAAAATCATTCATCTTGTAGAACCAGAAATTAGGAAAATGTTTGTAAGGGGTTTGTATGTGAACGAGAACTTCACGTTCGATTCTGGTCCATGATTTACTTACCATTTAGATTTAAATTATATTTCTCAAACTAACAATTGCATCGAATTTAAATTTCAATGGCAAATAAATCGTGGACCAGAATCAAACATGGAATTTTCGTTCCCATTTTCCTAACTTCTGGGTCTAAATCATTTCACCAAACAAAATATTTTCAACTAAGTTAGCCTTTGATTGATAGATTAAAATTTCAGTTTTGAATTTCAGTTGCACATTTTTGACTCCACAGCCCACCGAACTTGTTAACATTCTTGACTCACCCGGCATAAATGAAGTGTAATTTAGAGCTATGATTTCTTCTCGCCTACTGTAAAAATAAATTAATGATAATGATTATGATTTTATGATTGTTTCGCTTTCCTAAACAGTGTTTAAAATGTCGTATCACAAGGAGACATTTCAATACAGCATTTTGTACAATCTGTCCATTTTTAGCGTTTTGCAGTTGAGGGAAAATTTTTGGAAATGAAAAATTCATGACACGTGCAAAGGTTTGTAAAGGATATTCTCATGTAACATATGTTTTGTTGCAAAGATTTCTAATTGTGCTATTGCTAATTTTTTGCGAAGAGTCACACCCTATTAAGAAGGCGAACGCATTGCTTGTGATCTAGATATTTGTGATAGCCTGCAAAATCGCGTGGAATAGATGATGAGAACAAATAATTTAAAGATTTTTTTCTACACATCGTTCGTTTTGTTCAATCCCTGACTACTGGGTTGATCATATAGATGGCTGCATTTGCCAAAATATGCAATGATGAATTAAGCAGCGTTATCAATGAATTTTGCTGAAAATGCTCAGTTAAGTGTGAAGATTTATTTTACTAAAATTGGTCATATCGTTTCAAGCCTGGACTCTGCCCGGACAACTTAAGAGGGAGGCTTGTTACCAGATCTCAATTATCTAACCATCGAACGAGAAATCAGTTAGATCTGGACACCCCAAGACAGAACCTAGAATTCTCCAAAAGCAGTTTTTTCTACTCTGGTGCTAAAACGTGGAATGAAATCCCATTAGAAATCAGAATGAGTTCCCCAATTAATGAGTTCCACAATTAGCATATTCAAAAGGAAACTGAAGGAATTCCTAAACAATTAGCATCCTTCCCGACGCACGAGCCCTAGGAAGATCAGCAACTTTGTATTATTTTATTTGTAAATAGATGTTTATTTTGTATAGGAATAGTTATTTTTTAGCTGATAGGGTTTTTGTGTTTAAATATGATAAAATGA
>REGL01000234.1:148822-163741 GCA_004194395.1 Aurelia aurita complex sp. Pacific
TTTTCAATTTTAAAGCAATGACAGCGAGTATGAATATCTATGAATGGATGATAAATTTGTATCCCTTGAAGTTAAAAACTTGGTAAAATGTATAAACTCTTTGTAGCTACAGTTGTTTGGACGGCAGAAAATACTACAATCTCCTTGAACACACTAAAACCTTTCAGACGTGTTTCCTCGACAGAATGTGATTTCTATTGAATATAAAGTATCACCGAAGCGCATGTTCAAGTGTTTGCGAGGAAATTCCGAAATTGCGGACTATAAGGTATGACGTAGAGTTAATTGAAATGGCGTGTCCCTTTTAAAACACTTTTTCTTCGTAATATTAAAGAAAGGCTGGCACATTTTCAAAATATTCGTTTTATTTGCACGAAGAAGTGAAATGCGTTTGCATGATTGAGGAGATCGTTTATAATGTTAATCATGGGTCTGAGGCCTTTTTTTACGCATTTCAAAGTTACGGATATTCTATAATTATTTCTTTTACCAATATTTCAAATGCCTAGAAAAATAGTGCCTGTTTACTAAATATTAGTGTAGAAATCATGGTATGGTATCTACCATCATTTCAGACTAATTTTTTCTTTATGTCCAGGGCTCTTATGAAAAAATGTCCACTTCGAAATAGAACATTATTCAAGAAAAAAAGACAATGATATATTGAACTGAGCTATAAAATTGTGTAATAATGTTCAAATGTGGTACAACAGTTTCTAAAAATCTTGGCGTAACTGCTTTTTTGTAAGGAAGTTCCTTATGAAAGATGAGTTATTTGCACCATTGGAAAATTTAAGCCTCTATCCTGTTCCTTGAAATTTTAAAGAAACATGAAATAGAAAAAAGGAAACATTTAGAAAATAACATTTATTTGATTCTTCGATGATCACTGTTCATTCTAGAGTAAGTTAGCACCAATCACCAATCGATTTAGTTATGTGAAATTGATACATTACAACTATGTTTAACATTGCTAAATATCTCCAAACATAAATGCAGTATTTTCCTATTAGTTACATCTTCTTTATTAATACGCAGTAGTATCTACATAATATCTATGATATGATATTGGCTATGATTGGCTGCAGCTAAGACACCGTTGCAGCTATTTATATGAGATAAGAAAGTAAATAGAGCAAGCAGGGTTGCCTCTATGTCAAGTATCTTGCCGAAAGGAGGCTAGGGATTCTTGTTAGGAAGGATTAAGTAATTTTAGATGATTACGAAGAGACCGTAGACATAAAGTCTTTGAAAAACATTGCATGATTGGTCAATACACCTTTCGTTTTCTTTAATAGCTTGAAAGAAACCAAACCAAACCAAAGCTTTGGCGTTTGGCCTAGCGAATTCCTGAAGCACGGCTACTATGTCAAATATAGCCTTGATAAAATAGGAAACAAAAATTGGATTATTTTTATTGAATATGCCAGAAGTCACCTACTATTGTGCAGTTTTTATAAGTTTCTTTATATCTTAAATTTATCAATGCTTCGGGAATTTTCTCAGACCAAAATGCCAAAGCTCTGGCTTAGAGGTGGAGGTGGAGGAAAATTTCGACTTTCAAATGAACATTTCAGCTCTCAATATTCTCCAGCATCTGCAAAAAACGTGTCGAGGTTCAAGTTAATTTTTCGCGATTAGCTTAAAAATTGTTGCGAATTGATTAGAGCTAAATGCATGTCACTAGCCTAGCCCTGATGAAATGTATTACCCTTTTTAGTGCAACCCGTAGAATAGCCTTGACGCAATTTACCTTAAAGTGAATCAACGGAGCTAAGTATTGGCAATCTATAAATAGGACAAAGAAAACTCCTATGCACGTTTTTGTTCCCCAGGCTAAACAATATCAACGAACGTCTTGAAATCATCAAATACAATAGGCTAGTAATAGAATACCCAGACTCCTTCCGCGCGGGGCTTTTATATCCGTTGATTCTCTTTAAAAGCAATATGTCCCCTATTTTTCTGACCTTGGTTACTGCTTTATTTACCTTATTTACGCTGCAGCTAAATTCATACATCACCGAGTCTCTATGACCCTGATTTCTTTGGATAAAGCGAATTAACACCAACTTCTGGAATATACAATAGAGATCTTTATCGATTTAATTTTCATTCATCAAAGGAGACAGATTGCCTTTAATCTGTTCTTTTAAAAAATTGAAAAACTTGTCTGTAGGCGTTGTTTTCCAGCTACCTAAAGGCCCATTACTAAACATGTTCCTTCCTGGCGCCAAAGTCGACTTTCATAGTATCTTATTTTGAAAGTTCAAAAATATTTTCTGCCTTCCACAATCAAAGTTTTTCGTCCAGCAATGTTTTTGATGCGGCCACACGAAGAAAAGTTTTTCTTTGCAAACAGTATTTGGTCGTTCGGCTTTGCCTTCTTAGCGTAACTGTATTTATTAAATATTTTAGGACAAATATTATTGTTTCCTGCGACGCAATTTGCCTGACTTGATTTTTCGGAGAGACTTCGTAATAGTAGCATTTAACCTTTGAGACTTGTTCAAGAGTGTTCACACAGCTCCAGACCAAGCTTTGTCTACAGCCAGAAACAAGGACAGATTCTGTAACAGAATAGCATCAGTTGCTTCATTTGACATCTCAGTTTAAACCGATTAGCGATTACAGACAAAGAAGTTCTCTCAACCACTTTGAGAGAAGTTATGTGCTTATAACGAAATACGAAACAGGAAGGGTAAATCTAAAGATGTGCCGGGCGGATTTTGTTTATTTGATTCAGTAGCCGAGCAGAAGGCATTGTAATTTTCGCGTATTTAGGGCTTGAAGGCACACTACCGTGGCTGTGATTGGCTAGTCGTGATTTTGAATCACTAACAAAAGATCTGGTCCCTGAATAATTGCCATGCCTTTATGCTGTTGGGCCGTACTTTGTCTCGAGAATAAAGGGAGTCAAATCGGTATCACCTTAATGAATTTCAGTGTACAGCGAAATTACTGAAGCTTGTCTAATCCTATTCTATTCCATTGTCTTATTCACCCAATCAGCGCCACGACAGTATTCCTTCAGATAAAACAATTACTAAATCAAATCAAATGTACCTACCTAAACCAAATATACAAGATCCGCTCGGCACATCTTTAGATTTACCCTTCTCCTTTCATTATAAGCTCATAACTTCTCTTAAAAACCACATTTTGCGTGCACAAGGTGAGAGTTTGCCCTATTGGTTTGAGGGCAATTTTTGAGGCTTTGTTTGTTTTGAAATACTGGTTGAGAGAATTTCCTTTGTTTGCAATTGCTAATCGCTTTGATTTGAGGTGTCAATCAAAGGCAACTGATGCTATTGTATTACAAAGTCTGTCCTTGTTATGGCAAGAAGGAACGAAAGTATAACGGATTAGCAGAAAGAGTGTATGTGGGAGGCTTATCCGTTGCTCTTTTGTTACGGACCCAAAGTTGTACTGGTACAGAGTAAACGGGGTTTAAATCTTTATTGCAAGCAAGTTTTAAGTGTTGGTGATTATGTTTTCCAAGATTGAAATTCTGTATTTCTTTAAGAACACGTGCAATAATATCAATTTATTCAAATAGTACGATATCTACAGTCAAATCTTTTTTATTCTTCAGCAAGGTGGTTTTCTCTCTTCCTGCCCCACATGCCTGCATTGTTTCCATGTTGCTCTTGGACCTCTTTCTTTCCCCAGAGACCAGCTTTCGATTCTCCATTTGGCTCTTTTAATTGACTTTTTCCACTTGATGCCCTTTTTGCGACTTTTTTTCCGACCCAAAGTCCAAGCTTGTTAGGCTGATCAATTCGGTTCTTTGATAACTCACGTACGCTCTCTGCTTCCCAATGTGTCATTTTATTGACTAATCCAGTTCCTTTCATTGCTCCATGCCTCTTTGATCGCTTTCCCCACAAACCACGGTCATCCGATTGCTCTGCACTCCTCGCATACAACACTGGCCTGACCGCTTGCTTCTTTGATTTAGTATCCCTCATTTCTGATACTTTAGCCACCAACCGATGATCTCCTTCTACCGCCACGCGTCTGGCTACTGCACCGAGCTCTTCATCAGTCAAGTCATGCAATAATTCTTGCCAAATTTTTTCAGGTATGTCGTTATTAACAGGAACACGTCTCTTTCCCCATAATCCAGCACTTCCACGTTGCTCTCTTTTCGACACTGCTGCTCTTATTGCTTTCTTTGCAACTTCCCTTGCTTTCATCTTTGCGGCATCCATTGTTAGCTTTGTATACTCTTCTAGAAGTCCATTCTGCTTGTCTTCATGCAACGAACGTAGTCTTTCTTGTCTTCCCCAAAGACCAGCGTTATTTGGTTTCTCATCCTTCGGTGCTTTGACGATCTCTCTGATAATATGACGTATTCCATCCAAGCTTTTCAAACGACTCTTTGTATTTTGCCCAGCATCATTTTGTTGTAGGTTTTCGAGCTCAGTTTCATCATCCTCGGGTAGTAGGCCTCCTTCGAAATCAGGAACTAATGAATCATCTACGTCGTATTTATGCATCGTCGATTGCAGCACATCTTTGGCTGAGCAGCAAATGAAGGTGAAAGCCATGACATACAGCACAGTCAATCTATCCATTTTTCAGTCTAAACCTACAAGAATAATTTGAGCTGACTCATCAGTTATCACAAACTGTTTGAACTGACTTGACAAACCAAACGATTTTGTTGGTAGAGAAATCACAAAGCCGCAAATTATGAATCTTTCCTTTTAAATGGGGCAAAAGGGGGTAATCACCAGTCCTTAAACATGTCTCTTTCGCCATATGTTGATATGAATGGGTGGGTTTCCGTCGGTTAATTTTAAGTAAAGGAAGTAATGCTCTTTGGCTCGGCCTAAGCGCATCAAGTTACCTTTGATGTTAAACACCAATATTGCTGATACCAGCTTGGGGCATTCTGCTAAGTAAGCTCTGTCGTTATTCTGCGCTATCCCCGCCATTTAATACATCTAATTAAACATTTACGAACAATTTTTCTCAATGTAGACGACCTTTCCCCTGTTTCACGAATCCATTTACAACAGAGAAGCAAAATTTTGTCAAATTATTCACAGATCTCCCAGGCAGAAACAGATATATCACTAGTTGATTGAGAAATCGATGCTTTTTTAATACATTGGAATGACACAAAGTCATGGTTATCTGAGCATTGTATCTGGCCTTCAAAAACCTCAGAAGGGGCAGATTATGCCCTTGAACCCCAATTTAACGTCTGTCCTGTTAGAAACACAACTTTCGTAATATATGTTTTGCAGTTTCTACAGTTGCAATTATCATAATTCCAGCATCTAATTTGTTTTTTGAAAATAAGAAGGGTGTTTTATTTTACTGTTTTGTTCTACTACATGAGTGAAAACTGCACTTCAAGTCTGAGAAAACCAAACTGCAACAGCAATCTATAATTCCAGATCCATTTTTTTGATTCCTTCTTCAACATGATTTTGAGAACTTATGTGTCATCCCCCAAAATTGTTTCCTTTGGCCTTCAAAGTATACAAAACTTGTTCAGCCTAATTCTACTTATAATATCAAAATAACAGACGAGTGCTTTTTACTTTACTTGCATTTTAGCAATTTTGTTTTCCAAGGACAACAAAACAGAGAAATACTCTTCCATTGATGCTAGGATCAAAAACGATTTCTCGTCAAAGCCTGTATGAAATATAACCCTGTTTTTACCTGTTACTCATGTACTCATACGTTCATTGATTGATTGATTGATTGATTCATTCATTCATTCATTCATTCATTCATTCATTCATTCATTCTCTCATTTTTTCGTTCATTCTTTTTTTAATTTTTCTGTTTATCATGACCGGGTGTCCCAAAATGATGTATTATCGTTTGATTGCTTATATCTTCATAACCAATGAACCGATTTTCGTAAACTTTATTTTATCCGATTGTTGAAAGGCTAAATTGTATTTGAGGATGTTGACTGTGGTTTAGGCCGATTTCTTCATGTCGAAAAGAAGATCGATAAAGCTGCTCAAATTCAAGCCTTAGATGGCATGAAAAAGAATCGGCCTTCTTTGCCAGTTTTAGATGTGATGCAAAATTCTGAACTTTTATGTCGTTCGTAAAATACATGGCGTTCAGAGAACACGAATTCAGTTAATACTGAGTTCAGAGAATACGAATACAAGTTCAGCCTTTTGTATCCCATCTAAAATGTTGACTGGAGAAATAGGCCTTTTCTTTCTCATGCCATCTAAGGCTTGAATTTGAGCAAGTTTATCGACCTTCTTTTCGACATGAAAACGCCATGGTAAAACCGCAACCAAAATCTTAAAATACAATTTAGCCGTTAGGCAATCAAATAAAACAAAGGTTTTGAAAATCGGTTCATTGGTTATGGACATGTAAGCAATCAAACAATAGTACATCATTTTGGAACACCCGGTAGTTTATCCTATTAAAGTGAAATATACGAAAACAAACCTTTTTTTAAACTTTATCTTTATAGAACTATTATCCGTGATGAATTACGATTAAAGAAAACTAAGCCGTTAGGATCAATATCTTCCTCATATTCTATGCGTTAAGTATGAAATATGGAATTAAGAAAATATCTTATTTGCCCACTCAAAGCAGTATCTCGTTTTAAAACTGTTAAAACCGATGTTTACCTTTGTTAATCTGCTTTCTTTATCGTCTGATAGCTCTTCAAGATCAAGCTCTTTTTCTTAAACCATGCGTAAATTATAGACCTTAAAAAAGATTTTATTTCTCCTCTCCAGCTAGTCTTTCATTTAATACTGTTAAAATAGATCTTTGCATTTTAACCTGGCGTTCCTAATTGCTTATAGCTCTTCAAGATGGATTTCTCCTTCGATCTTCGATATATGCCTTAAGAAAAGATGTTACTTTTCCTTTCAGAGCAGTCTTTCGTTTAAAACTGTTAAAATTTAGTGTTTTACCTGGTGTTCTTTATCGTCAGATAGCTCTTCAGGATCACTGCCTTTTTCTTAAACTGTGACTAAAGTATAGAATTCAGAAAATTTTCTTTAACGTCTCTAGTTCACTTGAACTTTGTTTGATTCAGGTAGGGCATATTAATATTCCTGGGAGAACCTAAATCAGTTATTATTTATGCGTTATCGCCCACGTTTTCCATCACCATCTGTTTTACAAAATGTTTCACTTTCCTCCAGACAGATGTTTCCAAATCATTCATAAGGGATGTGAAATTGTCCAGCTTGTTTATGTGGATAATACATATAGTGTGATGCTAGTGTTCTTTCCCTTTGAATTTATAAGAATCTGGCTNAGTCAGAAGAAATAGATCACATAATTTTACACCCACCTTTTTAAGCCGAGTTAAAGATTTGGAAGCTATGCTGACCCGTTACATTTTTTTTACCGACAAAGAGTTGTACCGGTATAGTGTAAACACGCGCTTTGCTCAATGTCTGATAAACAACCGAAGAGCTTGTTAATGAAAAGTGTAGTGCAACATGATCTTAAGAACTTTTTAAAAATCAGTGGTCTGTTGTGATCTAAAATTGCTCAAATGAGGACCTCAAGAACTGTCCACAGTGACTCCTCCGGTATGAAAAATACAGGGATAATTAATGCTCTGGTTAATGACCAATTTTCTACTTTGCTCGATAAGTTATTTCAACAGGAGAAATCTTTTTTGTCGACGTTTTGCCAGTTATGAATTTCAAAAAATGCTTAAAAATGTTGGATTGCTAACTTACTTCTTTTGCATCTATAAAAAGATACTTCAACGTGCTAAATGTGCACATATTATACATATAATATTATACAATCTTACGGCTATTGAAATTTGTTCTTCAAAGTTGGTTTTTGAAAGCCTTGCGAAAGGAACAACGACTAGGATCACCTTCAAAATAATGAAGATTGTATCATAGAAACTGCGCAAATATTTTCGCAACTATTTCAAGGGAAAGGCCACTTATTTGTGACTTTTTTTCCACCTGAGGGGACCGCTATGTTCGCTGTAATAGTTTCACGATGATCGTTATGCTCACTCCAATGTTAGATAGTGTTTGATTCGCATTTTTAGTGGTCCTTAAAGCATAAGAAAAACTACCTTTGAATAATATCCCCGTTGAAGGCGTTCTTGCCCTATGCTTAACAAAAATACAGTCAATAAAACTCTCTTTGGTATCTTCCATAAATGTACTCTTGTTTCTTTATTCAAAGAAAGCAAGGTCATAGTGACACGATGATGCATAAATCCACTGCAGTAAAAGAACTGAGAATGGTAGGAGGCCGACTGCCTTTAAATCTAGAACGATCGATATGAATGACTTAACTGAAATATATTTGGCATCTAAATCCCACGTAAATTCACCTTTCTTTTATAAGATGATTCAAAAAGGTCAAGACTTATCCATAACGCATGATCATACAAGTTAAGCGAACTGCGATAACCTTTCTACTCACCCCGTATTTTAGCCGCCTTTCAGCTTTGAAGTAATCAATGATTATTGCCCTCCGATTTGTAGTAAGACTTGTAGATAACTCACAATTTTAGACCCGAACAACTGCAGAAGCTCTTTTGACTCACTCAATATAGCCTAAAGATAACAAGTGATGACGTAGAAAAACTTGATATTTCGCCCAATGCTTTTAATGATGATCTTATCGTTCTTGATTTATGCTCACGCAAATCTGCGTAAGATATGATGCATATATTTCGACTAAACACACACCATCTGCTTTTGTAAACCATTTTATCAATTTTATCTTTTAAGTATGCTATGATTTGCTGTGTGCTTTTTTATTGGTGCTTAGTTATCGAATTTCGTGAAGTATTCAAGGATGGCCTTCTTGGGTTTTTCTTGGAATATCCAATCGGTTCTCTTTTCTCCCCTTNATAACAAGTGATGACGTAGAAAAACTTGATATTTCGCCCAATGCTTTTAATGATGATCTTATCGTTCTTGATTTATGCTCACGCAAATCTGCGTAAGATATGATGCATATATTTCGACTAAACACACACCATCTGCTTTTGTAAACCATTTTATCAATTTTATCTTTTAAGTATGCTATGATTTGCTGTGTGCTTTTTTATTGGTGCTTAGTTATCGAATTTCGTGAAGTATTCAAGGATGGCCTTCTTGGGTTTTTCTTGGAATATCCAATCGGTTCTCTTTTCTCCCCTTCTTTTTCAAAAATCTTTTTCAGCAATATAGAAGTTATACTCTTCGACATGTCTGCATTTGAAATGCTATTAACCAGTATGAGGTTTTTGATCCCTTTAGTAAATGATCCAAATATATTTAAAGATGATAGAATTTTTGTTTTCATTTCCTAAAGGGGATGAAATAAAGCATTGAAAACCTCCACTCTGAGTTATACTCTTTAAGCAACATCTTGCCTCTAAGGGCCAAGTTATATTGACATTTTTCATAATCCTTCAAATCTGCAATAGTAGTTTGCATTTCATTCTGACATTTATGACCAAACTAGATGTTTAATATAAAGAAGAAATTTCTCAAGTAATCAACAGTGCCTTCTGCAGTATGCTTCAAAACCAAGCAGCACTAAAATGGGGTAAATTCACTAATTCAGAAATTAAAAGCAAATCAAAAGATCAGCTATGTCTGGAAAAATAATTTGGTCTTCGATCTACTTGCAAAAAAAAGGAAATTTGAAGATCAGCCTCTTAATATAATGTTGATGATCTTCCAAACTGGAGTCCTTTTTGGGACACCCGGCATGATATTATTATCATTATTTTAATACAGGTAGATTTCATATTAGTCAGCGAAAAATTTTCCGATAGTAGATAGGCCTTTTTCACTGGCAAGTTAAATGAGGAAGAGACAAAATTAAACAACCCCGATACCGACACACAACACAAATATGAACGAAAACGTAAGTTTTGCTTCAATTCCTTTGAATAATGATATGTTATTTGTACACCAAATACCTTTCCCAGGCATCCCTTTACAACTTAGGCCCTCTTTGAGCTGCATTGAAACAAACTCATTCAATATTTNTAAAAAACAGAACTTTAATTTTTCTCCAGAAATGTCAAAATTAAGCTTGCGGGGCACGTTATCGTTTTCGGAAATTTTGCACCAGGGCAGGGTGCTTTATCAGATTTTCCAGCGGCACCTCCCCGTATGTCTGTAGGCCCAGGCCTCCAGCGGTGCTTAAATCTCCCATGTAAACAGGCCCTTAAAATTCAGGAAATGGAATTAGAGATAATGAAATGTAATCCAGCTGTTGCTCTGAAACGAAATTGAGATGTGAGTTTTACGTTTTATCATCAGAACATTTGTATCACCTGTTCGTTAATGAGAAATTTTAATTGGAAAGAAAAATTTGCTTTATTGTTAAAGGCAAACTATCCCCTTAATGAATGAAAGAAATCGATAAAGATCTCTATTGAATATTCCACAAATTTACGCTAATTTCCTTTATTCAACGAAGGCAGGATCATTCATTCGTATTGTTCATGGCCATGAAAATTGTGCATGAACGATTTTGCCTTCTTTGGGTGAAACAAATTGTCGAGGGGACAGAATTGGCAAAAAATTGTAGAGCAAGCTTGTCTGACCTACTTAATACCATAAAATAAATTTTTCCTTCCTTCGACTTTCCTTCCCTGAACTGGAAATTTATAATTTGATCACTCAACTCGCCTACTATTCTCGACGCTTACAGTTCTTATACTGTTTTGATCCTTTACATACAAAGTACAATTCTGGAGCGTTTTTACCGCTCCACAGCGAGATTTTCCTACTTAACCTTTACTGTGTACGTTGAACTGCTTATTAGTACAATTTTGCTCCATTACAAAGATGTTACAGTTCTAAAGCGTGTTCACTGCTCCAGAACAAAATTGTCCAACTGAAACCACGTTTACACTATACCCGTACAGGTATAATCCGTTAAGAAATTTTCACAGTTCAAGAACGTTTGTAGTGCTCCAAAACAAAATGTCTCTATAGAAAGAGGGTGCAAATGTGTAAGCGGAATGCTCACCCGTTACAGTTTTGTTACCGATCCAGTGTTGTACCGGTATAGTGTAAATAGGCGCTTTGCTCACTGTCTAATAAACAAGCAAATAGCTTGTGAAAAGAGTACTGCTACGTGATCTTAGGAACTTTTTTAAAATCAGTGCTCTGTTGTGATCTAAAACTGCTCACATGAGGACCTCAAAAGCTGTCCACTGTGCTCCTCTGGTATGAAAATGCAGGAATAATTAATGGTGTGGTTAATTACCAATTTTCTACTTTGCTCGATGAGTTATGCCAACAGGAGAAATTCGTCGACGTTTTGCCAGTTATGAATTTCAAATCATGCTTAAAAAATTTGGATGGCTAACTCACTTCTTTTTCATGTATAAAAAGATACTTAAACGTGCTAAATGTGCACATGCATGCATATTATACAATCTTACGGCTATTGAAATTTGTTCTTCAAAGCTGGTTTTTGAAAGCCTTGCGAAAGGAACAACGACTAGGATCAGGTTTCGCCAGTTTCATCTTCAAAATAATGAAGATTGTATCATAGAAACTGCGCAAATATTTTCGCAACTATTTCAAGGGAACGGCCACTTATTTGTGACTTGTTTTCCGCCTGAGGGGACCGCTATGCTCGCTGTAATAGTTTCACGATGATCGTTATGCTCACTCCAATGTTAGATAGTGTTTGATTCGCATTTTTAGTGGTCCTTGAAGCATAAGAAAAACTATCTTTGAATAATATCCCCGTTGAAGGCATTCTGGCCCTATGCTTAACAAAAATACAGTCAATAAAACTCTCTTTAGTATTTTCCATAAGTGTACTCTTGTTTCTTTATTCAAAGAAAGCAAGGTCATAGTGACACGATGATGCATAAATTCACTGCAGTAAAAGAACTGAGAATGGTAGGAGACCGACTGCCTTTAAATCTAGAACGAGCGATATGAATGACTTAACTGAAATATATTTGGCATCTAAATCCCACGTAAATTCATCTTTCTTTTATAAGATGATTCAAAAAGGTCAAGACTTATCCATAACGCATGATCATACAAGTTAAGCGAACTGCGATAACCTTTCTACTCACCCCGTATTTTAGCCGCCTTTCAGCTTTGAAGTAATCAATGATTATTGCCCTCCGATTTGTAGTAAGACTTGTAGATAACTCACAATTTTAGACCCGAACAACTGCAGAAGCTCTTTTGACTCACTCAATATAGCCTGAAGATAACAAGTGATGACGTAGAAAAACTTGATATTTCGCCCAATGCTTTTAATGATGATCTTATCGTTCTTGATTTATGCTCACGCAAATCTGCGTAAGATATGATGCATATATTTCGACTAAACACACACCATCTGCTTTTGTAAACCATTTTATCAATTTCATCTTTTAAGTATGCTATGATTTGCTGTGTGCTTTTTTATTGGTGCTTAGTTATCGAATTTCGTGAAGTATTCAAGGATGGCCTTCTTGGGTTTTTCTTGGAATATCCAATCGGTTCTCTTTTCTCCCCTTCTTTTTCAAAAATCTTTTTCAGCAATATAGAAGTTATACTCTTCGACATGTCTGCATTTGAAATGCTATTAACCAGTATGAGGTTTTTGATCCCTTTAGTAAATGATCCAAATATATTTAAAGATGATAGAATTTTTGTTTTCATTTCCTAAAGGGGATGAAATAAAGCATTGAAAACCTCCACTCTGAGTTATACTCTTTAAGCAACATCTTGCCTCTAAGGGCCAAGTTATATTGACATTTTTCATAATCCTTCAAATCTGCAATAGTAGTTTGCATTTCATTCTGACATTTATGACCAAACTAGATGTTTAATATAAAGAAGAAATTTCTCAAGTAATCAACAGTGCCTTCTGCAGTATGCTTCAAAACCAAGCAGCACTAAAAAGGGGTAAATTCACTAATTCAGAAATTAAAAGCAAATCAAAAGATCAGCTATGTCTGGAAAAATAATTTGGTCTTTGATCTACTTGCAAAAAAAAAGAAATTTGAAGATCAGCCTCTTAATATAATGTTGATGATCTTCCAAACTGGAGTCCTTTTTTGGGACACCCGGCATGATATTATTATCATTATTTTAATACAGGTAGATTTCATATTAGTCAGTGAAAAATTTTCCGATAGTAGATGAACACCGTTTTTTTGGCGAATAATGCACTTTTCAACCCTGTAGTAAAAAGAGCAACTTTTGTAACAACAGCATCAGTTACTTTATAAAACGACTAGCGGTCAAAGCCAAAGGAATTTTTCAAGCAATGATTCAAAGCCGACAAAGTCGCAAAAGATGCACCGACACCAGAATGGCTAACTGTCTCGTTGCACACTCGAAAGGGATGGTTAAAAAACTTGTACGAGTATTATCGAAAGCAGAAGGATCTATCTAAACATCTGTCTCGTGGACTTTATTTGTGATAAATTATTATATCGTCAGGTTAAAGGATCCACAAGGAGCCCATTGCACGAAGCCGACCAGACCACCCCTGCTTGCGGTTCAGCTCAAAGCTTTTATCATGAGCGGTGGTATTACTCCTAGGCTGCCAGCCAATTGCTCGAACTCGCACTCTCCTGACAGAAGACGAGATTTCTTATCACTAGGTCAACTTATCACCTGAATATTTGAATATATTCAGTGTTTATCTACAACTTTGCCATGGCCGAGTGACAATGATCTCAGAATCAAATTTTGTGCTTTATTTTCACTTTTCTACTGATATTCTAAAAAGAAAGCTATGCTATGTTGCCCTTGCTGCCCTTGTTGCTCTGAAATAAGAATTGATAACTTACTTTGATTATGATCGTTTCAGCTGCATGTAACTTGAAATTGGTTTTCAGGACTTCCTAGCTGAAGTCAAAGAAGATATGAGAGCCCTTCACCATTCCTATCCCAATTAAAATCTTTTATTACTTACATGAGAAAACAAAGAGTAAAGTTAATTTCCTTTGTCAGCAACGAATCAGTTTTGAAGTTTGCCGAGTATCCACTTACATATTGTGTGTACATGTTAATTACGTTCTAGGAAATCTCCTCGAAATTTTCCTATACGTTTTTTAAATTAAAATGATTGGACGATCAAATGAATTAATTTATCAATATGAACGTAAGTCTTGATCAATTGGAATGCAAACTTAGTTTCGCAAATTTTGTTGCATAACGTCATGAAGTTTACCTGAACGGAACTTCGTTTAAGTGAAAACGCATTTTATTGAATCAAAATACTTGTTTTTAATTAAATGCTTGTCTTGGACAATTATTCACTTCAAAAACATTTCAACCTTCAGCAGAAATTTTAGAACAAATATTTATCAGCTTGTCTCGAGATTAAGTGATTTTAGATTCAAGCAGAGAATTTGCTCAAAAGCGCCTCTTTCTACAATCAATTTGTTTTCACAATTGTTTCGAGCAGGAAGTTTTTTAAATCTGTTTCGGAAGAACAACGTTCTTTGAATGACAAATTTTTAACACTGATATTTCTAAGCAGAATTTTTCCCTTGCGCACAGAATGTCGTTTAAAGGAAAGAAATTGCCTCTTTTGACGAATGTTTACTTTGAGAAATGGAACATTCCTTGACAAACATTGGAAGGCTGCTTCCAGCCCGGCTTCCAGGCAATTTGTCAAACAATATGCTTGTCAGGTTCGCCAGCATTGCTTTGGTAATCTTAACATTATGTTACAGTTATTAGAGATATTGGGGAGTTTACGACGCTACGACGCCAACTGCAACAGCAACGCATGTTGCTTTTGTTTCAGCTCATCAGCTTGAATAGATTGCTTGTTTTTCATGCGAATCTGCTTTTCTTGAGAGACCATAAAGTCGTCTTTTTCTATCATTCAACCTGGAAATCCATCTTCTGTCGTTCTGCACTTCATATTTAGGCCTCCGATGTGAAACGCATTTTAAATGTTAGTTTCGGGGAAAAAAATGATGGTTCTCGGTCGTCTAAC
>REGL01000234.1:187074-210053 GCA_004194395.1 Aurelia aurita complex sp. Pacific
ATCTGTCCCCTTCGATGAATGAAAATGAAATAGATAAAAATCTCTATTGTATTTTCCAGAAGTTGGCGTTAATTCGCTTTATCCAAAGAAATCAGGGTCATAGAGACTCAGTGATGCATGAATTTAGCTGCAGCGTAAATAAGGTAAATAACACAGTAACCAAGGTCAGAACAATAGGGGACAGATTGCTTTTAAGCAAATTCTTGCGGCACATGAAATAGCACAGCAATATCCTACGTAAAATTTGAAAAAAGTCATAAAAATCATCTATTGTGCCATTTGTTTTCTTAATTTAAGTTTTAAATTTCGATACGCTTCAAGGCTTTGCTTAGGCCAAAAGACAAAAGCTCTGGTTTGGACTTGGAGGAAAAATGAAACTTTGAAGATTAATATTTCAGCTGTCAAAGCACCAATATCTGCAAACGAGGTATCTATGTTCAAATTAACTATCGACGAACAGTTTGAAATTGATTTGCCATTGATTAAGACTAAGCTCTCATTACTGGAACCAACCAAATCTATCTGGGACACTCGGTGGGTTTCAGATCAAATTTAGGGGCTTCGTCTGTTTTTATTTGGAATTTGAAAGAATTTCCTTTGTCTGAAACTAATAATCACTTTGAAATTGCATTTAAGTTCGAAGAAACTGAGACTATTATTACCATCCTGTCCGTGTTATTCCTACAAATTTTCCGAATTGAAGCAAATGGAATTGAAGACTGCTGTGCTAGTTAAAATATTTTTGATTGGTCAAAAACTATGAAATAAAAAGTACAAATTGCCACCCGTTGAAGCTGATTGTTTTCGATAGCAGAAATATTGAAGTTTGCCGAAAGTTACGCCGCAGTTGAACAATCTATACATCAGATATTTCCTTCGGTTTTATCAAAGAATATTTGCCTTTTGAAGTTATGGTTTAAATCTTGGGTCGTGTTCTTTTTGCGAACCGAAGACTTACTAATCTTTTGAAAACGGCAGATTTTTCCTAAAAAAAATTATCAGTATTGAAAACAGCCTACAAAGAACTTGAGTATCCTCAGAAACAAAATAAACTGAAGGCTTCAGAGAAACAAGTCCTAAAAGTATTGCAAATTATGGAATAGAACAACTGAACACAGCATTGAGCATGTAAAAATTACAGTAACTAGTTATTTACGACTAGGCTTGTCTTGATGTGTTGGCGTATCGCTGGCCCGCCTCGAAAGTACAAAAAGACTTGATGCTAATAAACAAACAAACAGAAAATGGGTTATTATTTCATCTTTTAAGTATTTACTGTCCTCACCGAGTTGTTTTGGTACTTCCTCTCATCGGCCTTCTTGGTTTGTTTTCCTGATTTTCCCTGCATTCTCTCTTTGCTCTCGCTTTGTTCGTTGCTCTAATATCTTCAGTTACCCTTGCTGCTCTGATTGACCTTGCAGCTTTAGACACCCTCATTGCTCCCTGTACTTTGCTGTGATCCCCAAGGGTATGCCTTCTCCTAGCTTTGTTGATCTGCTGAGAGTGCTCTTATTCTAAGAAATTCCCTGCATAACAAGCTTAGATCGTTGTTGTGAATTTTTCTTTCGTTGTTTTGTTACTTAGATATTCCTATCTCTTACACGGCAAATTATCCATCATGCGAAAAGACGATTCCTTTAACTTCCATTCATCATTTAATTCCATCATTCCACATTCCATTTTTGAAAAATAACGAGTAGTAACCATAGCAGACTTTGGGTCCGCTTTTCTAAATCTAGCTATTTAGAATGATATCTCTTCTAAACTTTCATCCAGATGAAATATAGGGTTCAATTGAATTTAGAGGGATTGAGTTTTAGACTCCAGATCACTAAAGTACAACCAAAACCTATATAGAGTAAAACTGTTTTTGGCCACAGAACTACGATTATTTCCAAAATAATGCAAACTAGATATCATTAGAAAGAGCTTACCGAGCGGAACTTGATTCTTGCGAGCGTTGTAAAATGTTGTTTACTTAAGGGAGGTTTAGTCCCTTGGGAATTTTAGGAAGTTTTTTTGCTTCACAAATTTTTCAAACCTCCTATACATCATTCGAAAGTGCAGGTCTTCGCAAACAGTAATATGAAGTTAGATATTGCAGAAAGTGACTAGTTTGACCGTCGCCTGTCACCAAATGCACTGTGGTCAATTTTTTGCTCCAATTCTGTACTTGGTTACGTAACCATAATAACACAGATGCAATCTATGTAGGCAGAGAGGCTCATTCATTTAGAAAAGCTGAATAGAAACTCATTATTTTGATTGTAAAAGTTGAGTATCATTGTGCATAAGTTTTGGATCTTGTAAAGAGTGTTTTATGGTTTGATTTGATCTATAGCGTTTAATTTACTTGTTATAGATTGTAATTAATGTTTTCATTGGAGGGCCCCTTGAAAATCAGCTTTTGCTGAAGGGCAACGCTCGTTAAGAGAATTATATATGAGAAATATGTAAAATGACGCAGGTATGTTGAGTGGTCGCTTTAAATAGACTAAAGAAGACGTCTCAACACCCATAAGCTACACATTGAGACGGCATGTGCCAATGTTATCAAATATAATAGGCTATATTTAACTTGGCCTGGGCCAGCATTTTAACCATCTTGATTCGTTTTAAGGTTAAACGACTTCTGATTATGTAAAATCTTGCTCGCTCGGACATTTCTACTGGCTAGAAATATGCTCTCAAGACAAATGACGGAGTTATAAGATTTTTGATTAAGGGAGCCTGGGCAATCTAAATATAGCCTATTGCATTTAATGTTCTCATAAATAATCAAACAATAGCATAATATATGTAGCGTGGTCTTTTTTGTTCTATTTCTAAACTAGATTGCAATATAACCTATGTCCTTGCTAAGCGTATCAAAAACGTCACCAAAATAATCGAAGAATTTGATAAATTCTCTGGATGCCATTTGGTTAATGGGTGGCCAAATCTATGCAGCAGTTTGAAGGAACGTAATTAGATATGTTTTGGGTTTATTTCCTTTTTTCCAATAGAAAATTATTTTACTTATAACAATCAATTTACCCCCCGTCTTTTGAGTGCTATTTCGATCCATGAGAGAAACATCACCTGAAAAATAGCTTAGTTACCAGAATTCCGTGTGAGGAACNAGTGTACAGTTAGTTGCATGTAGGTTAACGTTATATGTTTTTATGTTTTTGGCCATTGGGTAGTCATTGTTTTTCGCTCCCCTGGTATCGTTCCCGTAGTGTTGTATAGTAATTAGATAAGTATTGTAGATTGTAGAACTCATTGTAAACTTTTTAAATGATTGATATATATAAAAAAAGAGGAGGTTGGTGATGATGATGCTGATGATAATTTCTGATCACCAATTACCCGTTGAATTTTTAATTTCAAAAACGTAGAGGACAGAATAAGGATAGTAAAAAGTTGTGATTGTGTGTCGGTAGTGCACCACAGTAGATAGAAAACCAACTTCCCAAAATGCTTTCATTGACCATGTCTTTTATTATTTTAGTAGAGATATCGATTTTCAGAAATATTTTAGCAGATGCATTTATTCATAAATATTTTATTGTCTACCTCGTTAGGATTGACAGATCATTTTCAAAGCAAAAATGTTTAGCAGTTATGGAACCCTTTTATCTCTATCATGATTTTACTGGTACAGCAGGCCCATGGAGTTTTATTTTGCAAATAGGATGTGCGTAAAACAATCTGTTTGCCGTTTACCGTTAATTAGAAACAAGAACAGATTCTGTAACGATAGCCTGAGCTTCTTTTGACTGCCACGCCTTTTCAAAGCGGTTAGTGGTTAGCGAAAGGAATTCTTTCAAGCTACAAATCAAAGCACTTGAAGCCGGAAAAGAAAGCCGAAACCTTATGGCCAGCGGTCTCATTGTGCCAGTGAAAAGGGGTTGTTAAGATATGACACAAGTGTATATCGAACGAAGAAGGATGTATCTAAACATTCGCCTAACGCATTTTATTTGTTTGATTGGCTAAATATTGATTCTGCAGCTGAGCTGGTTCAATTACGCTCACAATATGCTTGAATCGTAATGCTACGTTTGAATAAAGATGAACCATCTCGATAAAAAAATAAAGCGTTATGTAGGTCTCTGAATCTATTCTTCTTCTTTCGATATAAATTCATAATTTCTCTCAACAATCACTTTCTGCTTGCACAATGAAATAGTTGGCCATATACTGGGTGTCCCAGAAAAAGTATTCAGATTTGGTTAAGTCCAGCGAAAAGAATTTAGTTACAATCAATGGTTAATCAATTTCAAAATCTTGCTCGATAGTTAACTTGAACATAGATACCTTGTTTGTTGATATCGATGCTTATAGTGTTGAAAGATTAATTTTGAAAGCTCAAACTTGCTATCACCTGGGAACCGTAACTTTGGTGTTTGGCTTAAAGGCAATCTGTCCCCTTCGATGAATGAAAATGAAATAGATAAAAATCTCTATTGTATTTTCCAGAAGTTGGTGTTAATTCGCTTTATCCACAGAAATCAGGGTCATAGAGACTCAGTGATGCATGAATTTAGCTGCAGCGTAAATAAGGTAAATAACACAGTAACCAAGGTCAGAGCAATAGGGTCAATAGGAACAATAGGCAAGATTGCTTTTAAGCAAATTCTTGCGGCACATAAAATAGCACAGCAATATCCTACGTAAAATTTGAAAAAAGTCATAAAAGTCATCCATTGTGCCATTTGTTTTCTTAAGTTAAGTTTTAAATTTCGATAAGCTTCAAGGCTTTGCTTAGGCCAAAAGACAAAAGCTCTGGTTTGGACTAGGAGGAAAAATGAAACTTTGAAGATTAATATTTCAGCTCTCAAAGCACCAATATCTGCAAACGAGGTATCTATGTTCAAATTAGCTATCGACGAACAGTTTGAAATTGATTTGCCATTGATTAAAACTAATCTCTCATTACTGGAACCAACCAAATCTATCTGGGACACTCGGTGGGTTTCAGATCAAATTTAGGGGCTTCGTCTGTTTTTTTATTTGGAATTTGAAAGAATTTCCTTTGTCTGAAACTAATAATCACTTTGAAATTGCATTTAAGTTCGAAGAAACTGAGACTATTATTACCATCCTGTCCGTGTTATTCCTACAAATTTTCCGAATTGAAGCAAATGGAATTGAAGACTGCTGTGCTAGTTAAAATATTTTTGATTGGTCAAAANATTAAAACTAATCTCTCATTACTGGAACCAACCAAATCTATCTGGGACACTCGGTGGGTTTCAGATCAAATTTAGGGGCTTCGTCTGTTTTTTTATTTGGAATTTGAAAGAATTTCCTTTGTCTGAAACTAATAATCACTTTGAAATTGCATTTAAGTTCGAAGAAACTGAGACTATTATTACCATCCTGTCCGTGTTATTCCTACAAATTTTCCGAATTGAAGCAAATGGAATTGAAGACTGCTGTGCTAGTTAAAATATTTTTGATTGGTCAAAAACTATGAAATAAAAAGCACAAATTGCCTCCCGTTGAAGCTGATTGTTTTCGATAGCAGAAATATTGAAGTTTGCCGAAAGTTACGCCGCAGTTGAACAATCTTTACATCAGATATTTCCTTCGGTTTTATCAAAGAATATTTGCCTTTTGAAATTATGGTTTAAATCTTGGGTCGTGTTCTTTTTGCGACCCGAAGACTTACTAATCTTTTGAAAACGGCAGATTTTTCCCAAATAAAATTATCAGTATTGAAAAGAGCCTACAAAGAACTTGAGTATCCTCAGAAACAAAATAAACTGAAGGCTTCAGGGAAACAAATCCTAAAAGTATTGCAAATTATGGAATAGAACAACTGAACACAGCATTGAGCATGTAAAAATTACAGTAACTAGTTATTTACGACTTTCTGATCGGCCTTCTTGATTTGTTTTCCTGATTTTCCCTGCATTCTCTCTTTGCTCTCGCTTTCTTCGTTGCTCTAATATCTTCAGTTAGCCTGGCTGCTCTGATTGACCTTGCAGCTTTAGATACCCTCATTGCTCCCTGTACTTTGATGTGATCCCCAAGGGTATGCCTTCTCCTAGCTTTGTTGATCTGCTGAGAGTGCTCTTATTCTAAGAAATTCCCTGCATAACAAGCTTAGATCGTTGTTGTGAATTTTTCTTTCGTTATTTTGTTACTTAGATATTCCTATCCTTACACGGCAAATTATCCATCATGCGAAAAGACAATTCCTTTAACTTCTATTCATCATTTAATTCCATCATTCCACATTCCATATTCGAAAAATAACGAGTAGTAACCATATCAGACTTCGGGTCCGCTTTTCTAACTCTAGTTATTCAGAATGATATCTCTTGTAAACTTTTATCCAGATGAAATATAGCGTTCGACTGAATTTAGAGGGATCGAGTTTTAGACTATGTCACTAAAGTACAACCAAAACCTATATAGGGTAAAACTGTTTTGGCCACAGAACTACGATTATTTCCAAAATGATGCAAACTAGATATCATTCTAAAGAGCTTAGTGAGCGGAACTTAGTTGCAAGCATTGTAAAATGTTGTTTACTTAAGGGAGGTTTAGTCCTTTGGGAATTTTAGGAAGTTTGTTTTGCTTCACAAATTTTTCAAACCTCGTATACATCATTCGAAAGTGCAGGTCTGCGCAAACAGTAATATGAAGTTAGATATTGCATAAAGTGACTAGTTTGACCGTCGGCTGTCACCAAATGCACTGTGGTCAATTTTTTGCTCCAATTCTTTCCTTGGTTACGTAACCATAATAACAGATGCAATCCATGTACGCAGATGCTCATTCATTTAGAAAAGCTGAATAGAAACTCATAAGTTTTGAATATTGTAAAGAGTGTTTTATAGTTTGATTTGATTTATAGCGTTTAATTTACTTGTCATAGATTGTAATTAGTGTTTTCATTGGAGGGCCCCTTGAAAACCAGCTTTTGCTGAAGGGCAACGCTCCTTAAGAGAATTATATATGATAAATATATAAAATGACGCAGGTATGTTGAATGGTCGCTCTAAATAGACTAAAGAAGACACCTCCACACCCATAGTTTCTTAAGCTACACATTGAGACGGCATGTGCCAAAGTTATCAAATATATTAGGCTATATTTTTAACTTGGCCAGGGCCAGCTTTTAACCATATTGATTCGTTTTAAGGTAAAACGACTTCTGATTGTGTAAAATGTTACTCGTTCGGACATTTGTACTGGCTAAAAGTCTGCTCTCAAGACAAATGACGGAGTTATAAGATTGTTGATTAAGGGAGTCTGGGCAATCTAAATATAGCCTATTGCATTTAATGTTCTCATAAATAATCAAACAATAGCATGATATATGTAGCGTGGTCTTTTTTGTTCTATTTCTAAACTAGATTGCTATATAACCTATGTCCTTGTTAAGCGTATCAAAAACTTCACCAAAATAATCGAAGAATTTGATAAATTCTCTGGATGCCATTTGGTTAATGGGTTGCCAAATCTATGCAGCAGTTTTAAGGAACATAATTAGATATGTTTTGGGTTTATTTCCTTTTTTTCCAATAGAAAATTATTTTACTTATAACAATCAATTTACCCCCGTGTTTTGAGTGCTATTTCGATCCATGAGAGAAACATCACCTGAAAAATAGCTTAGTTACCAGACTTCCGTGTGAGGAACAGATGTATAGNTCTATTTCTAAACTAGATTGCAATATAACCTATGTCCTTGCTAAGCGTATCAAAAACGTCACCAAAATAATCGAAGAATTTGATAAATTCTCTGGATGCCATTTGGTTAATGGGTGGCCAAATCTATGCAGCAGTTTGAAGGAACGTAATTAGATATGTTTTGGGTTTATTTCCTTTTTTCCAATAGAAAATTATTTTACTTATAACAATCAATTTACCCCCCGTCTTTTGAGTGCTATTTCGATCCATGAGAGAAACATCACCTGAAAAATAGCTTAGTTACCAGAATTCCGTGTGAGGAACAGATGTATAGAGGATCTTCGACAATGTTAAAGCTGATTGATTCCCGACGCATGTTTGTTTAAAGAAATAAATTTAAGTTAAGAATATTTTTTAATATTCCAATTGTAAGGCAAAGCTCGTAATTGAAGTTAATTCTTCTATTGTCGGTAATGTAATACTGTAAATTTGATCAATCAATGTAGAACAAATAAGGTAGAAATCACACGGTGTTTGCAACGAGTTTGAATGAAACTTTGTCAAAGGAAATGTATTTGGGCCAAGTTCAGTCAGTCTTCGGGCCCAGCAAGGAAAGGCTTCTGTTTCTCTGGCTTAGAACTGGGGCAATAGACATGTGATGTACACATGAAACGTTTTGAAAATTGAATCTACTATTTCTCGATTCAAGGGAGAAGAGAAAAAGCTCCCTTGGAAAATGCAGATTTATTTATCTATTGCCATTAAAACGTTTATACCTTTCCTAAATTAAGATCTTTACTTTAGGTACCCTGCTTTTAGGAACCAGGAATTTAGAACGTTTTGGTTATTTTCATTTGCATCATAATCAGTCGACCATAGAAATTGCTTTGTTCTCATCAATAGGTTTGTAATGGGAAGTCAGCTATCTGGTGAAGCAAAAACTATCACGAGCTAGATCACGCTTTGCTTCCTGCAAACAGGCAAGATCAACAGAAAGTTTGAATCAGCGTTTAATTGGAAGGCGCACCTATCTTTTTGGATGTTGTTTTGTCTATTGACACGATGTAAACAATTTAAAATACGTATACAGCAAACCGAAATAGTGGCGGGACTGGAAGGCGCGGTAAAGTATATAGACTTACGAAGTTTTGAAGTGTAATAAAGAATGGAGAGAGCAATATGAAACGAAGAGAACAAAGGAATATACGGATGCGGTATGGGAGGCGTGTAATAAGTTCTGAAAATGGAGAAAGCACAACACGGGAGATGATTGTATGCAAGGCAAGTGTTGGTCTTTTCCGTAGATTCCCCCTTAATTCCCCCTCTTTGACTGTCTAATTTAGAAAAATTCTAACAGAACTTCTTGGCGAGTAGAACTTCCCAACAAATTATGTTTCATTTATAACGGTAAATTTCTTTTCCTAAAAATATCAACATTTAGGGTGCCGACTGTGGTAATCTGAAATTTAAGGAAAAGTACCAGGTGAATGGACAGATATTTGAGGATATCTTCCCAAAGTGTTTTGGTTTTTTACTTTGCCTGATGTTTTTTGGCAACTGCATTTTTTAGGGCTGACCTTGCCGGTGGTAGTGGGTTCACGATGTAGAATATGCCAAGAGGTTTATTTTTTATGTATACTTGGCAAGTATTCCGTTTCAAACTCTTCTAGGGTGTTCTCTAGAAAGCCCTTCAAGAAACGTTCAAAACATGCCAAAAATTACGAACAAATTTTCCTATGATTTCTGCCTTATTTTTCTGCCTTACAGCAATGACTACTACACGCTGTTGCACATATTTTTTATACATATTAAATATTACGCTAAATCTTACATTCTACTATACCACCTTCTTAATTACTGTGCAACACTACAGGGACGATGCCAAGGGGAGCGAAGAACAATGACTACCCCATGGCCAATGAAAAAGACACGCTATGTTAAACTACATATAATTTGGTACACTACAAACGATTAAAACCTACGGATACTATATTAGATTCTGTCTAATATTTGATGTCGGGTCAGGTTTGCAATGAAATTGAAATGTCACGAGCGCAGCTCTTCTTGTTGGTTTGGTCATAAACTGTGCCTGGCATCTAATGTGAGACAGAACTTGCAATGAAACAGTACATTTACGTTACCGGATTTGGTGGTTGCTTGGTACTGAAGTTACAAAAAATCAGAGTCAAACCGACCAGTTTCGTGGATTTGAAAGGTCTTGATCACCATACATAAAAAGGTGCACCAGAGCATCATTTGAAAGATCGGTGATTTGTACAATGGTTGTAATAATTCAACGATTCCAGCGAGAAGCTTTTGTCGTTGAACATCAAAAGAAGGGCAGAGCAACAAAAAGTACTCCGTATCCTCAATGCCATCGCTTGTTGGGCACATTGGGTTTATGGTATCCCTAAAATCATGCTTGATGAAATCACCCTTAATAAAGTTGTTATGTTCCCAGGGATGAAATTTTTATTCTTCCAAAGAGATAGCAATTGCTACAGCATGTAAAAGTCATTGCTGTAAGGCAGAAAATTTGATCGTGATTTTAGGCATGTTTTGAAGGCTTCTTGAAGGGGCTTTCTTGGGAAAATCCCTCACAATTTTAGAACGGGGTGGCCGATTTCAGTCAGGTAAATCTTATAATTGATTTGAACATGCCTACCACTAAATGATGTCTTTTCTGATGTTATTGCCTTAATTTATAGGGAGCAGCGGCCTTTCAAACGGGATTTTTTCCTCATTCACCCGGTTTAGCTCACGCGTCTTCGCAATAATTCCATTTTTGAAGAATGCTCAGGAAATAGCATACCATTGCCAATGCAGTTCTGTGAGGCTAGAGGCCAGTGAGTGATTTGACCTGGCTAGCTACTATCATACCATCTGCCGACAAATTTAGCCATATGGAAACCAAGAAATCAGGCTTATGTATTGAAATTTCGCCGCAATTTTCCACTATATCAGTTATGACGTCAATGTATAGATGAATTTCATTGTTAAATCGATACCATCAAATCTCAATTGAATGTTATTTGAAAATCAGAATGCCTTTCTCCCTCGCACCATGCTTGCGTTCCTATCAGTGTCTGTGACAGCATTGCAGAGATCAATTTTATTTAAAGATTCACTCCATCGCATAGTAGACATAAACATCTAAATGAAGTATTCTTTACAATTTAGAATGCACTACTAGAGTGTGCCTGCTCCCTCGCTTTTCTGTTATTTCAGTGTGTATGACGTCATTTTGAGATGGATTGCACATGTGTAGACATATCACACCACATCTTATAAGAGATAGAAGAATTTGTTCATATGAAACTCAACTTTCAGATCGCCAAAAATATTATGAAACTCCAGTACTTGGAAAAAGTAACAAAAAAAGTTGGTCAAGCCACTTGCGGTCAAATTCTAGCCCATCAGATATCAGTATTTCCTGTTGACGTAGATCAGTTACAAATGTATGGTGCGGCAAGTGTCATAGCTTGTTGTCTTTGCACGGCCATTTTTATCAAGGAGTTATATATGCTAAGATCCCTCTAAAATTGTTTTTGGTTTATTTCACTTGTTTCCAGTATCATATTACTCTGAATGTACGGAGTATTGCCTAAACATTGGGAAGGCTTCAAAAACATTATTTTGACATGTTCACGAACGCACTCGTAAGAAACTCCGATTGCTCGAAATCTGATAATTTGAAGAAACTTTCAGTGCTCGCCCAAATTCTTAGCTTCTTATTAAAGAAATACGTGCTGATATGTAGATCTAAATAAAATATTCTTTGGAATTCAGAGTTACTTTTCTCCCTCGCTTTCCTACTGCCAGGTGTCCCCAAGAAGGTACTCCTCTTTAGAAAATCACAAAAATTCGACTATGAAAGCATGAATCCTAACATGAATTTTCTTTTTGATCTCTTTTGTCAATGATCCAATTATACTTCCCGAAGATAAAATGTTTGTTTTCATTACTTAAAAGGTATGAAATGACTCATTGAAGAACCTAATTCTGAGCTATACTCTTTTATCAACATTGTAAATCTTGCCCAAGAGCAAACATCTTCAGATTGTTCATCATCCTTCAAGTCTCCTCTGATCTTGTTAAAGCTCTACTGTCACTATATAAAATTGTTGGTGACCAACAATTCACTCGTTTGGTCTCTCTGCGGAGTATGGTTATGGGATTAGCGCGGTTTTCTTTGATGTTGAGTTATCGTCACTTTGCGTAACATGCAAAACAAAGGGATTTGATAACCGTCTCTCATGGCGTCATAAGACAAATGATAAAAGCGAGGCTAGAATGTATTTATAGTGACAGTAAAGCTTCAAGTCTAGATCATAACTAGCTCCCTGAAATCAAACGCTATTGTTAATGCTAATGCTTTATATCCCAGTTTAGTTTAAAGGTTTAGCTATCTTTTGAGATGATGCTAGGTCATTTTAAGCAATGCTTGCAATTCGCAAAACCAGAATCAAAGAAAATTTAAAATCCCAGATTCCTCATTTTGAGTGAAATAATCGCCACCATTTTCTTGTCAACATTTATTGAAAACTCAACGTAGCGATGGATTTGAAGTCGTCTGGGGAAATTTTGTGTTTGCAAAATGATTGACCACTGTTCCTCATTCAAATTTCGTGCTCCAAAGCAAATTTGGCATTCAGCTTTTTTAATATCTTCCAAAACATCAACTGGAAAACGAAGGAATAGTCCGAGAAATTAATGAATTTCCACATTTTTGAAACTGATTTTTCTAGCAGCTGGCATACCTTAAACTGACCAAGCAACATTTCAAAAGATAGCCGAGCCATTCAGCTACATACTGAGACCTTGTTTGTGTTCATAACATTTGCTTTCAGGAAACTACGTGCAATCTAGCTCATGGAGTTTTTTTGGGTCACCCGGTAGATCTAGGGCCTGTTCAAAGGAGCCCGATAAACGGGCTGAGTGAGATCTCACTGCCTATTGAAATCTATAGAAACATTTGATTTTGTTTATATGGAGAAGCGAGCCAGCTTGGTATGCCGGATCTCACTGGAGCACTGCCGAAATCTCGCGCGGCGGGATAAAAATTTTCCTATATAAACATTCCACAAATTTCATATTACTGTTGACAACGACATAATTAAACAAGTAGATTCATTTGTATATTTAGGACAACTATTGACAGAGGATGCTAAGTGCGATAAAGAAATCCTATGTCGTATTTCTATAGCCCGAGGAACATTTAATAAAATGAAGTCAACATTAACAAATAACCACATCAATCTTGAGACGAGAAAGAGAATTCTGAAATGCTATGTATGGAGTACCTTATTTTATGGAGTAGAGACATGGACTGTAACAACAACACTTGAGAAACGTCTTGAAGCATTTGAGATGTGGACGTATAGGAAAATGCTGAAATTGTCATGGACGGAGAAAGTGAAAAATGAGGAAGTGCTTCAACGAATGAATGAAAAAAGAAAGCTGATCAATATCTTGAAGGACAGGAAACTGAAATATTTTGGGCATTTGATACGGCTAAATAACATATACAGAACACTGTTAGAAGGATATATAGATGGAAAGAGAGGCAGAGGTCGCCCAAGGATGAGTTGGTATGACAACATCAAGGAGTGGACTGGGATGCGGTATGAGAGGGCAACAAGAACTGCAATGGACCGAGACAAATGGAGAGCTACTGTGTCATCCAACGTCGAAAGATTTGGAACATAAAGAAGAAGAAGAAGCGCGGTTACCGAGACGAAAACGTCTTTACTGCTCATGCGCTTCTAATTTATACAATGGGCGTGCGTCAATTTTAGGCACGTGTCCAATTTCTGTCCGCGTATTCGGGCTGGGATTTCCCCAAATAAACACAAGCGTAAAATCAGCCCGCTTACCGAGCCAGCCCGTTAAGCGGGCTCATATAAACAGGCCTCTAGACAAAGTTTCTTTGCGAGTCACCTTTCTCCCTCGCTTTCCTACAATATCAGTCTCTATGACGTCATTTGTGATCGATTCAACTTAAAAACACATCTGAAAAGAGAAAAATATATAGATCTAAACATAACATTCTTTGGAACTCAGAGTCCCCTATTTCAGTCTCCGTGACGTCCCTAAGGAGATCGATTTCAGTTTGAAGTAGAGATTTCAATCTCAAATCTAGTTTGTAAGATAACGATATATTTAGGATCGTTCACCCACGCGCTTTCGAAGGTTACGTTGTCTTTCCGTTGAGTTTCTCCACTTGCAAACTGATATCGTCTATTTTTGTGCTTTTGTGAATAATATTTTGGCAATGACGCCATAACCTTGATTCGTTTTATTTTATCAGTCATAGTGTGTTTGTAGGTAGGAAGCAAGAACAATCTTGTAGAAAGATGCTGTGATGTGGCACGTCATGTGCGGAATATTAAGCTAGTTTAGCAAACGTGCATCAACAACACATGGTTATAAAGTCGTTTTTTGAGGAAACAAACTCTTAAGTGAAATCAACTTCAAAGCTTTCGAAAGTCTTCTGAGACTTAATTCAGTATGTTCTATTTTGATATTGATAGCCCGAAATGTTACCTTTGAACGCCGCCCTGCAAGAATAGAACGTCAAGAAGTGAAGAAGTGAAGAAAAAACTATTTGAACATTTCAAAAGCAACAGAAATAATACTTTCAAGGAGTTTACATCGGCTTTTTTGGGAGAACTTCAAAATTGGGAAGTTGCCAAAACCTTAGCGTCTAGTTGCTAAAACATCCTATAGTATGCTAGCAAGGGTGTCGAGGAGACACGGCGAAACCTGTTTTGATGATAGACATTTCATTTAACATAAAGAACTGCCCGTAATAATTTATCTGCTGCTGAAATTTGATGATTTAAAACATCTTAAATTGCCCTTTTGTTCCAGATTTAATGGTAAAAATGCTCCTTTATTTCGTCATTTTAGCTGCCACTTAGAATATTTCATATGGCCATTGCAAAAAATGTTTGAAACTTTCAAAAAATCATCGACATCCTATTTTTAGTCCTTTTCACGACATACGTCAGGTGACTTTATCAATCTGCGGTTGAAAATCAGACTTAGTGTATGTGAAGCCATTCTAAAACATAGCATCGTATTGGTATGTTGAGATTGGTTCGTTTATCTATCACAATAAATCAATTCTAAAAGCTTGGAAGCTGTTCAAATAGTCCTAAAACTCTAGCGGATAGATGCCTGGGTGAAATCGAAATGGAAGGTTGACTTCAAAGTAGCGACGAGCAACTTGCAACTAATGCAGTTTGTGCCGCTTTTTACAAAGTCCTCTTCGACACTTCTTTCTTTGTATCACAAGTATTACCGCTTAGTTGAAAAGCTTAGCTATCTTTTGAAATGCTCCATGGTAACTTTGAGCTATCGTTACCATCCGAAAAACTTGATTTGAAGAAACTTTCGAATCTCCTCGCCATCACTTTCCAAACAAAATTTTGTGAAAACTCAATTTGGAATTTGGCTTTTTCCACATCTTCTGAAGCATGGCCTGGAAAAAGGGTTGTTAGTTCAAGAATTGAATGAGTTACTATATTTTTGAAACTGCTTTTCTAGAGGGAAGTCATAACTTAAACTGGCCAAGCAAGATCTCGAAAGATATCTAAACCCTTCAACTACTTACTTTACACCTTGTTTTTGTTCATGACGTTTGCTTTCATAAAGCCATGTCCCATCTAGCTCGTGAAGTTTTTTGGGTGAGTCACCCGCTACTTTTTCACACTGATTTTATTCTTAGCATGTTTTTGACATTCAATTGTTGGGAAATAAGGTGTAAATGAAAGCAATTATAATAACTGTGAAATCCATGGATTTATCAATGTACAACTTTATCGTGCTCTCACCCACTTTACCCCCATCGTACCCCATTAGAGATATTAAGCCCCGTTTACACTACACCAACGAACCTGGGTTCGCCCCGTTTGCGTTTACACTGCATTTCTTGAAAGCTAACCCGGGTTCGCCCCAGGTCGAACCCACCTCCAAAGGTGGGTTAGTTTAACCCAGGGCGAACCCAGGTTAGTTGCGTTTACATTACAAAAATCTAACCTAGGTTAGTTCTAACCCGGGGCGAACCCAGGTTAGTTGGTGTAGTGTGAACAGGGCTTTAGTTGCCTATATGACTACACGGGCTGTAGGAAACTCTGGATTAGAAGTAAGATTTTCACATCAAGTCTTCCTAGTTTATTATTTCGTTTTCTGATATATCGAGTGGCAATCTTAATCCATGTGCGTGGCAGATTAACGTGACTTATAGCCATTATGCCACTCATTTTACCACATATGAGTGGTATAAAGTTTATAATTGTCACTCGATATATCAGAAACGACATAATGAAGTAGGAAGACTCGCTGTATTGTATTAAAATCTTATTTTTAATTCAGAGTTTCTTGGAACCTGTCGTGATGAGCTTAGAATTGTGATTTCTTTCTGGGCTGCCAGTCTTAGAATTATCATTTCAGAGAATATGTTTTGAGTATTTCAACCATGCACCGCAGTTTCAGTCTCTAAATTGGCCAGTGCATGATTTATGTTTGTTACGGATCAGTTGCCGTAGCCATGATGTGGCAGATATTTATGAACCACATGCCTTAAAGGGGCTGTACAAGATTTTTGTAAACAAAGATAAAGATCAGCTGGCCAATATCATCAAATTCAATGATAAGTTCCTCTCTAATTGGCGCGTGGCGTACAATTTCTTTAGCCTGCCTGTTGCCTTCCTTGTGTTCAGCCTAAACACATCTGAAACTCGTCGCTCATAATCCAGCTGTATCTTATAATCGTTGATGGCATGAAAAATCTGATTGCACTGGCGAATTCTACGGGGCTCAAACATGTAGAAAACATCTTCATTTGCAATGTATCTGCTGCTACTTGCCTGCATTATGTGGAGAAAGTTTACGGTTTTTGCAAGTTTAGCTTGTACAGCCCCTTTAAATGGTTCCTCATTGTTCCAGGTGAAGCCGTTATCTACATTGGAACCAGGAGCAGGCTATTTATTCAATGCGCAGTGGTCAACAACAAGGCCTTTGGTACTCTTCTTGTCAACAGAAGATGGAAAGCTCTTGATTTACGATCTCAAGGTATACCTTGGTTATAGTATAGACTCCCTAGTTCTAAGAGTTCTAAGAGTTCTTTTGACGCTTATTAACAAGATCATTTTTCATAGCAATAGCATCTATTGCATTGGATTGCTTGCATGGCTTCCAAACCTTGAAAAAGGTTCGTGTAAAATTCTTTAACCCATTCCTTTAAATTGAATGGCTTGAAAGAAATTGTAGCTACTTTTCTGTGAAACAAAACATAGATCCATACTTTTGTGCAGTTTGTGCAGTTTCATAGTATGCTTCGAAACCAGTGCTAATAAACTTTGGAATTTTGACCATTAAAAGCCGTTGATAGGATAATCAATATCCCTAACTTTAATCTACCTTCGATGCAATACCTTAAAAAGACAATTTTAAAATTACGTGGCTGTCGAAATTTTTGTGACTTTCCAAATACCGGAACTATTTGAACTCACTGGTTACGAATATTTTTATTCTTGTAAAATATTTTGTTCTGAATTTCCGATTAGTTGCTTAATTAGTTAGGAAGTTTTGCGGAGGCTTTTTTATAATATTTGTACGAACGCAGTTCTTTCGTCAACCTTCCAATGTTATGCTGAAAGTTTTCCTGCATGCCTGCGGATTTTAACATTTTTATCATCACATATAAGCCAGAAATAGAAATGGTCCTCGTGCTAGATCTCTCGTAAGTACAATTCCAGCTGCTCTTGATTTTATGCCAAAATTTATGCCGCTCTCCCGTCGAATTTGACGTTTTCATTGCAACATATAAGCCGTTTTTTGAACAAGGAATGTTGCTATTAATATTCTTCCTTGTGAATAAGAATCAGATAACGTATCCCACGCCCATCCGCCCTCCTACTGCAAAGATCGTATATCATGTTTTGTTGGGGTTTTGTTGTAATGATGCCCTCGTTGTGCTCTACAGGTCAACCATAGCAAACCATCCCACGTACTTGATGTAAATACAGACAAGAAACCTGTATACGCTATGGAATTGAATCCTAAAAGGTAAGGTGCTCTTCGTGTGAGAGCTGAATCATGAATTCATGCCAATTTTAACGAGCATGCGCGTCAAATCTTTGCAATTAACGACGTAAATAGTAGTTACACTACAGCGTGTCCCAAAATGATATACCTGCGTTTGCGAAACCGTACAATCAAGGATTCTACACTGCTTTGAATGAATTACCTATCATGTTGAAGCAAACAGGCTAACTTAAGTGTCGAAATTTATTTCATTAAGATCAGTCATGTCGTTCTAAATTTCTGGACGATTTCATTTAGAAGCTATTTTGAAAAGCCTTGCGAAAAGCTACCCATCATAAGATGAAATTTCATCCCGTCTTCAGCTTTGATATGATAACAATTGCATCAATTATCTTCTAAGGAACTTAGATAGGGAATCCATGCATATGTACATGAGACATGTATTTTTTATCGGGTTTTCCATACTGGCTTTCATGTTTGACGCGGAAACTTGGTAAGATGCTGTCGAAATTTTTTCTTCTGTTTGAAGAATGTTAAAATATAACTCCCAGGCAAAATGACACCCAACGTTAAGAATGGTATGATCAATTTTAGTGCAATAAATGTCGATATTTGAGTAAGCCTTTCTGCAAGAAAATGATTCATGTTTTTGTTGAAATAGGTGCATAATTCGTGAAAGCATATTTTGGTAAACGCTGCTACATCACTTTGGGACAACAGGTTTTATTTCGAATGAAAGGCTTGAAAGAAACTTTTGGTACTTTTGCTGTGATTCTATTATAGTAGCTTCGATACCTTGATAATTTTCAACATTACTGCGCTCTTCGTTATGGAAACAAATTTCATTTCATTTCTCCAACATTTCATCACGCCCAAGTGGCGCAGTGGATGGTTACGAGAATTTTCAGTAAATGAAAGCTCCTGGATCAAATCCAGTCAGGAGCACATTTTGATTCCAATGGTGGTAACCTACTCATTTTGGATATTATAAACAAAAGATTTTGCATCAAAATTTAGCTGGAAGGCCCAAGGCCCAGCTAGCTTATGAAAAGTTGTTCNCGATTCTATTATAGTAGCTTCGATACCTTGATAATTTTCAACATTACTGCGCTCTTCGTTATGGAAACAAATTTCATTTCATTTCTCCAACATTTCATCACGCCCAAGTGGCGCAGTGGATGGTTACGAGAATTTCAGTAAATGAAAGCTCCTGGATCAAATCCAGTCAGGAGCACATTTTGATTCCAATGATGGTAGCCCACTCATTTTAGATTTTATCAACAAAGGATTTTGCATCAAAATTTAGCTGGAAGGCCCAAGGCCCAGCTAGCTTATGAAAAGTTGTTCGATCAATTTGAGATATGGCTACTTTGCAAATGCGGTTTTAAAGCATGTTTATTGATGTATTTTTCGTTAAATATTGAACTATCATCACTCCCTTTTCTGTCCATGTTTTGGAATGTTTAAAACGAAGCTGAATTTCAAAGGCTTAGAAATTTTGAAATGGAATAGATATCGGTCTTTTTGCAGAAAATGGATTTCTCTAGACAGCTTCGAATGTAGAATCCTGTGCCAAAACCCTTGAAAAAAATCACATATTTTTGCTCAGTTCTCCCCCCTTCCCCCTTACAATGTTGGTTCCTTGTGCGATCACGCATTTCTCATGGGCGCAACAACGTAACCAAAGTGATTTTCTTCATATTTGGTGATCAGTGCTTTGGACCAACATTGTTCAGGGGGGCAGGGGGGCCGGGAAATAGAGTAACGATTATTTTCCTGCAATGTATTTTGGATGCTTCGTCAGACAAGAAAGCAGAGAAATGACATGCTTTTTTCAATTTGTTTTGGCAAGGATCGTAGCATTGAAATTTTCTTTTTTACGCCAATGTTTCGAGGGTATTAGCAGCTTACAGTTATAGTGCAGGGCTTCAAGGATAGCCACATCTTTCAAGTATTTGTCAATAAATTTCTATTTCAGGAGAATAGGTGTTATTAAGCTCGTGAAGTTGTCCTTGGGCAGCCCGGATGCATTTTACTCTTACCTACTTTCTCTTTCAGATCAAAGCTCGTAGCAACTGGAGATGCAAATGGTGATATATGTATCTGGTCATTGAATGACGACTTAGTGAATTTTAATCAAAAAGAAGTATTATTATTGGACAATATGGCATCAGTAATGCTAGAGTGAATGCAGAAAGCATCATAGAAAATAGCTTTGGATTTTCAATAGCCTGCAAGAAGGATTGCGATGATATGATATTAGTAAGACTATTATGTTTTTAACTTATTTATTTATATACCGGGTGAGTTGCAATTATGTCTTACATTTTCAACGATGTTAAAGAATTAAATCAGAAAAGGATGGGGTCTTGATTAAGATCTTGCGAGGCCTTTGTGAAAGAAAGTGTAGAGGAAAACCTTCTCGGCATAACTTTTGATCAATCACTTTCTTCCAATCAACACATCAAGACTTTTTGTAAAAAGGCTGGGCAAAAACTCCATGCTCATGCTCGAATATCACCTTACATAGACACTGAATAATTGCAGCTGTTGACGAGGGCGTTTGTTTTATCTCATTTCCGCTAATGCCCGCTTGTTGGGATGCTCTACGATAGAGCTTTGAATCATAGAATAAATCACATTCACGAAAGGGCATTGCGCATTGCCTACAAATATTACGGAAAAGATCTTGGTTCCCTCTTGGAGCAGTTGAAATCGGTGCCAATCCATATAAGAAACCTACAGTTGCTAATGACTGAAATTTATACAACAAAATGCAATTTGAATCCACCATTCATGAAGGATATTTTCAGGCGACGAAACGTTAGCTACCATCTAAGGCATGGCGATGACGCTTGACTGCCAAAAGTACGCACCACTTCCTTTGGAGTTGAGTCCATTACTTACCTCGAGAATAAACTGTGGCAGCCTTTACCGCTAGAAACAAAACAATCAAATAGTCTTCCTATCTTCAAAAACAAATTAGATGTTGGAATGGTGATAAATGCAACTGTAGGCTCTGCAAAGTATATATCCCGAAAGTTGTGTTTCCAACAGAATAGATTTTGAACTTAGCTGTCCAGTAACATATATTGATATTTTAACAGTTTTATTCGATCAAATCGTAAATAATGTAAATTGTAAATAATAGGCGTTAATTAGCTTTAATTAAGCTATTCATTTCTTTAGCCTATTGTACATAAATGGATGATGACGATGATGGGTATATCAACAAACCAGGTTCAAACAGCGATGTAGATTAAAAGAGAGTTTAGCTCTTTAATGAACAAGTGATTTACAAACATATACCATTTCTTAGATCAGATTTTATTAAAGGCAATGCTGAATTTACATGGTACATAAGGAAAGAAATGATGATGATGCTGCTGAATTTCACTGCATTCTTCAAATTGAGTTAGCTCACAAAAGATTAACATTTAAGAAACATAAGATCACTTGCTAGAACAGTCAACATCTCTGCAAATATTATTTCATCGATGCTCCTACCTGCCAAATAAGGGAAATTTGAATTTAAATTGCATCATGTTTGAGATTCTGCAATTTTGCGGCTAACGCCGAAATTTTTTCGCTACTGTACAGTAAGAACCCGCAAAATAGAAACCAGTTTTTTCAAAACAGCCTGTTGGGTTTCTTATTAATCTTATTAAAGGGCATTAATCTGCAAACAGGCTGAAATTTTTCTTATAACATGGTTATTAAGAAACCTTCAAATCTTTAAAGAAACCCCAGAGCAAACGCTATCAAACAGTATGTTCTTGTTACGTAGCATTCTCTCCAAATTTGGTCAGATGGTTTTGCATGAAATCTCTAAAAAATATTTAGCACCTGATTTTAACAAAAATTGCTAAATATGAAATTTGTTTGGGATCCTCTTATAGGAAACCTTCCAAGAATCAGGCTGAGGAGTTTCTTATATGAGGGCACCATTTCTCAAAAAAATCAGCCTGAGGTTTCTTATAGAGTGGTTTCTATTTTGCGGGTTCTTACTGTATGCCTTGTTTTATTTAAGGGGCAATGATTGTGGGACAAAACCTTACAAAGTTCTAAATACTCGTCGTTGCAATCGTATCCTAAGTCTATTTTTGAAAATAGAGCAAGCACTTCAATGATACCGTGTCGGGTGCGCCAGAATATATTTTGACAGACCATTGTACATTGCACGCTAGGCTGATTTTAGAGACCATATACCTAGCTATCCTACAAAAGAGCCTGGATTGAGCGTTATCTTTATACATTTTTATACGCAAGGCTTAATCCAGTGGTGGCGTTAGAGCTTCTACCACTATTGTGCACATTTGAATATTCTGCAGAATGTAGCAAAATATCGTTCGATACTCATTCTTTTCAGAACGGCTAAAAGTCCGTTGATCAATCTTCAGACAATGTCTCAAATACTATTCTGCAATTTTTGTCAATTTTTCGGCGGCCTGTTTCTTGCTTTGTAAACAAATTCTTAAAATTCTTGGTCTGGAAACAGCCTAAATCGATCGAAATACAACGATGGAATTTGTCTGAACAGGACAGGACAACAAGAACACTCTTGGAAAAGACTTTAGTAGAAAAGTAAATTTTCTAGTGCACGCGGTATGTTGTAAATAAGTTTGCTTAAAATGTATCATAAAGTATAAATGTAACAAGTAGACAAAAGTTCATTTTAATCCCAATAGCTCCGTGTCGTTTTTGTTTCTTTGGGCTGTACATATTTCAGTTGCTTTGAGGATAATTTTTTGTAGTGGAAAAAAAGGCCACTGATTAGATGCATAGTAAGTTTAGCTCTTGCTCCTAAATTATCTCGACCTGTCTTTCATGATTTTGGTGACTTGTGCAAACTGTTTGAAATTGAAAATTTTCATGAAAAAGAATGTTCCTCTGATAGATATACGATCTCAGGAATGTGTTAATCAGCTTCACTGCTTGGTTCATTCTAAAATATGTTTATCAAATTGCATTATGCATGCATCTAATGCTATATCAAACACAATTTATTTGAAAATTTAACAAATATTATTAGTCAATAACAAAATTTATTTGATATTGCATAAATCAGCTAGATTCTTGCGTTTTATCTAATAATACAATCAATTTGTTCCTAAGATATATCTAATTGATGCTTCAATCAATTTGATTGCCAGAGTAATCAAATATTACGTCAATCAAATTGTCTGTCACATTTGCTGATCAATATATCAATCAATGTGGCTTAAGTGTATATCTAATAATATATCACTCGACTGGGCTGCTAAATTAGCAGTGTGGCTCTCAATTTTCGAAAT
>REGL01000234.1:228764-255895 GCA_004194395.1 Aurelia aurita complex sp. Pacific
AAAATGTCTTGTTTTATTGCCAATATGTTCAATTAGGTTCAGTAATTTACCCGGCCTTAATCGGCCATTCCTTCCTTTGGATATGGGTGATTTTCTGCAGAAAGCCCCTTCAAGAAACCTGCAAAAACGAATGAAAACAATGAGCACATTTTCCTTCCTAATATTGATGACACTCACATAAATTCATGTATTGTGTCCTCTTGGGAGAATGGAATCCCCCTGAATAGGTCATCGATACCAGGGGAGGACTTGTTCATCCTCCCAAGAGGATAGCACGTGCTAAAGCGTTCACAAGTCATTGCTGTAAGGCCATTGTAAGGCAGAAATGTTAGGGAAATCTGTTCATGATTTTGGGCACGTTTTGAAGGTTTTTTGAAGAGGCTTTCTGGAGAAAATTCTTCATAATTTCAGAATGGAGTGGCCGACTTCAGTTAGGTAAATTTTATAGTAGATTTAAACATTTCTACCATTAAAATATATATTTGCCGATATCATTGTCTTGATATCCAGGGAGCCGTGACCTTTCAAATGGGGATTCTTTTTTCTGACTCACCCGGTATATAAAATGCTTTCCCTTCACTGGACTGCTCCAGTTCGATTTCTGACATTCAATTTTGTCTTCAACGTTGATGCATTATCTTGCTAAAAGCTTCTCTGTCACAGAGAACAGGGTCCTTTCGGTTGAAAAAGTGGCCTTTGCCAAAACATTTTTTAAAGGAGCGGCCGTTGGGCAGATGGACAGGTCTTTGGCTATTTACCAAGAGGTAATCAATTATAGACACCGTTTAGTTGGCTGCATTACCGTTTTAATGACATTCAATTTTTACCTTATAGTCGTATCTACTACCGTCTCAAATACGAGAAAACATTGACAAACTCTGTGATGCAAAACGTGATTGGGAAAGTGATGGATAGTGTCGATTTTAATGGTATATATATAACTGAGAAGACGTTAAAAATGCTATGCAAAAGATGTCCAAATTTGAAGTCTCTGGATTTGAAAACATGTGAATATCTCATTACTGATACAGTTCTTAGATGGCTTTTGAAGGTAAATGAAACATGTTGTCGACTTAATCCACTGATTAGCTACAGTTTATGCAATGTTTTTTGTTATTTTGGAATCTACGCTTTCCTTTGAGGCATCTGAGGTAAATTTTGCCGAGGAGAACAAAAGCATGACGCACGTTCTCATTAGAAACATTGGTAGCTGTAGCATGAACACTTTGGATCTCAGAAAACTTTTCAGATGGTTACAGAGACTGTGGAATGGTTCGAAAAGTGAGTGGGCTAAATGTCCAGAGCGAAGATTTTTGGAAAGTCTTTGGAAATTTTTTGGGGGCCATGCCCATAGAATTGCTGGAGAACGCCCTTTTCATGAAATAAAGAGGCTCGTCCGTGTATTGTCATAAGAGGTAGAAATTATTCTTTTGGAATAAAGAATTAGTGGCTGAACATAAAAAATAAAATGCAACGACAAACGCTTCGTGGTAATCAGGAGAACGTTTGCAGACAAACTACATTGGAGGTANGGCCATGCCCATAGAATTGCTGGAGAACGCCCTTTTCATGAAATAAAGAGGCTCGTCCGTGTATTGTCATAAGAGGTAGAAATTATTCTTTTGGAATAAAGAATTAGTGGCTGAACATAAAAAATAAAATGCAACGACAAACGCTTCGTGGTAATCAGGAGAACGTTTGCAGACAAACTACATTGGAGGTACGGCAACCCTTCTTTGTACCTCTACCATGCCATATTCCCAGTAACTGCCCCTGGGAGGTTAACCCGCCGGAAAAAATTGGTTGAAGGATGGCCCTAAACTATCGGAAAGTGATAATTTGGGAAATCGATGCTAAAAGAAAATATTCATTTCACACAATGTAAAAACATTACTGTATTGCTCTTTATGCTTTCTCGTCACGGTCTGATTTTAGATAAACTTTATAAAGTTCTTAGAATTTGCAACGAAAACTGAACGGAATGCAACCACCGTGGATAGTAAAAATCCCAAGGAAAACATACATTGCTGATTCTTTCAGCTTCCCTTTCAGCTGTGTAATTGGTAATTATTTCCAAATTTCGCAAGCAAAAGTAATACAGTGTGATGCAAAAAAGTGGATGGGCTGAGATCCGTAGGAACTTCATGCAACAGCCACAGCTAGCAAGTGTTTCTTCTGAGAATGGGGATCATGCTTTTGTTTTCCTCGGCAAAATGTACCAGACGTGGATGCTCGATCCAAACCCCTTTTTGGCAAGAGCAGGTCTGTTGATTCGCTCATTTATCGTTGACATGTGTTAATCCTTGGATTAATTCCTTATTGAACAGTTGGAAATTAGAAAGTCCACTAGTCCAGTCAGGCCCGATACCAGCCTTAATTCTTAGGGGGCCGGGCAAAGAATCAAAATTTCCGACGCTCTAAAATCAACAACGGCAACGGCAACAACCCCCAATTTTAGGAACATACATTAAAACATGCACCAAAGGACTGATGTGCTCCTTTAATGACTAGATTTTGGAATTATTTTGTAGTTTCAGCGTTGGATGCTGTTGATTCAAAATTCATGTCAAAATGTATCCTCCAAAGTCAATAAATTCATGTTCTATGCATCATTTTCCCAGTAAAATCTTCTAAATGTGGGGCCTGTAACAACAACAAAATCCGACAGGTGGAGTAAAATTTCTGACAAATGGCCTTCTGGGGGGCGCCAGTCCAGTCAAGTCAGTCAAGTCCAGTCAAGATGCTCAACTAGCGACTTCATACTCCAATGCTCTACCTGTGAGCTATCGTCTGGCCTCAGTCATGAATAAGATCATCTACCCTCAGTCATGAATAAGACCACAACATCTTGGAGAGAATATACAGTGTTTATACAGTGTTTCTTCTGACGATGACCATAGAGTCGAAACGCGTCAAGAATAGCAGAGAAGATTAAAAGAAAAGAGTGAAGAACTCCAAGTCGTCTTTTTCTTATGTTCATCTTTGTGTTTATATAGATTATATAGATTTTATATATAGAACAAAGAATGCACCCAGATACAGCATTGTTTCTTTGGCTATGCATCTCCAAGGCGCTTGGCCTGCTTGGGTATCAATGGGATATGTTTAAATTTTGAAAATGCAAGCTTTTGTCCTTGATTTTCCAGCACAAATCCTTCGAAAATATTTTAACGTTTGCAGCTATTAGGGAGCAGTTTTTCGAGGAAACATCTCTCTGAGCCCCATTTTTATTTTCCGGTTCTTTATTTGGCTTTCTTTATGAGCCATGTTAATTGTGACCAGTTAAACATTGCTGTTGGCTTTATAGGATATTTCTTTTGTTCCATTCCTTTATGTTCTTTTCCGAAATACTTGTGGCTAGCCACCATAGAGCTCAAATCTTTTAAAAGTTGGGTGTAAATTCTGCTACATTTTTTAAACTGGATTGCTTGAAAGGAGCTAAGGGTACTTTGTCGTAAATCTGCCATGGAAGTATTGTTTTATCTTAACTATTTTCAAAATGGTGACGTTTGTCATCTTTGTTGAAATTAAAAATGAAAAATGGAAAATGTTGAGAAATTAGAATTATCGCAAATGCTGAACCAACAGAGGAAGAATGATACAATATTCAACCAAATCCTAGTTTATGAAGGTCTGCAAAGTGGTGGCAAGCAGAAATCTGTTGCTCTTCTTCTTTCGAATTTAGAAGTTTGATGATGTCGCACCCTTAAAATCAATGCCGCCATTTTAAAACTAATTAAAAAAATTTGACATGGCAGATTTACAGCAGAGTACGATAAAGTCCTTTCGAGCCATTTAATTCAAAGAAAAATGTAACAAAATTTCATATCCACCTTTGTGAAGGTTTTAGCCCTTTGTTTACCAAGCCTGTTCGATGCGATAACACAGATGAAAGTGGCAAAAGAGCCAAGGTTTGATTAATGCAACGATGTTATATTCGTCTTTCCTGCCTAATTATTAATTTTTCTTTCCGTTTATCGTAGAATCTGACGAAATTAGGAAACCTAAATCTTTGTGGATGCAAAAGCATAACAGATAATGGCATTGAAGTGATCACAAAACACACCTTACAAGTGGAAAGATTGAATTTTTCTCATCTGCCATTGGTCACAGAAAAGGGACTTCGCAAGTTGGTTTCTTTATGTATGAAATTAAAACAGCTGAATCTGCAAGGAAATCCATGTGCAGACAAAGCACTGGTAGAAGAGCTTTTAGGTATGCGAGAGAAGCAAGATTTAATTCAAACTCGTTTAAAGATCTATGCAGATTATAATACAAAGACAATCGAGCAATGAAGAGAATCTTGAAGAGATTTCTTGAGGTGAAATTTAGACACTCTTTTATTTGTTAAAATGTCACAAATTTCAGATGCATCTGCCAATACAGATTTTGTAGGTATCGTTTCTTGGCAGTCGGTCCTTTCGATGAACGAAAATATATCCAATAACGAACATCTTTGTTCTTTGATATTCCAAAAGTGTACACTTGTTTGCTTTATCTGAAGAAAGCAAAGTCATAGAGACTCGGTAAATGCGTGAATTTTGTGACTGTGAAAATCTTTGAACACTGGGGAACAGACTGACTGTACATAAGCTACTGTTATTTTTAATGTTTGTAAATGCCATGTGGGAAAATCCTAAGAAATCTTCAGATGAGAAATTCGTGAATATTATTTTTCTGTCCTTCAGTAACAATAAACTAGAAATGAATCGAAAGAAAAGAACTGAATTTTCATTTTCCAAGGCATATTTGATTAATTTACGATCAATATTTGGTTACAAAATGTCTCAACGAGAACAGATTAGATACAATTGACACAACACAATAAAGGTAAAGCAAAGTTACCATGTAAAGAAGGTGTTTAACACAACCAAGTAACACAAGTATATACTCCCAGTTTTGGTATCACTAAAACACAGAATGAAATGATGGAATAGAAGGATGGAATAATGGAAAAACCTTTTAATGCTATGAATTTGTCTCTTTAGAGACAAATTCCAAGTATGAAATGGGTATTATTTTTGCTTCATGGCACAAATTTTCATGATGCGAGATAAGTTATAAAATTCAAGAGAGGTTTATCAAGAGGTGCTTTCACCTGACTTGAAGTGGTTGAAACGAGCTTCTATAAGCCTTAGCCGATTTAGTCTATTGGAGAGGCCATAACTGCTCGAAATCTGGAGATATTTTAACCGGTATCCAAACTTCTATACCCATACATCTGGAGAGCAAATTTCTGCAAACATTTCGGGAAATTTCAGGCAGTTTTTGTCCTGGTTGCGTTTTATGAAGGTAAGTAAAACTTAGAAAGATATTCACGGGTTTCTTTTGTCTTCTTCGCACATTTGCCATCTGATAGGTTCATGAAAATGAGACTTTGTAGGTTTCCAGCCATGGGCTGCGAGCAAAAATCGACTAAAGCATTTGAATTCTATGCTAATGGGTAGTACATTGTTTCATCATTTCATTCCATCATTCCATTCCATCATTCCACTCTGTGTTTTAAATATAACCATCATCAGGCATGGTATCAAACTGCTGCAAGCAAAGATGAAACAAAACAACGTCATTGCTTCCAAAGCAAGGTGACCCAAAAATGGACATTTTACGAATTCTTGAAAGAGCTTTGAACTTTAAGGAATTTGTGCTGTTTGAAGCTACCTGATATGGAAGCATGCTCTGAAATCCAAGACATGATTATCAACTTGAAATTTATCCCACATCACTAAAGGGGTATCACCCTTTTTGAACGCCCTCGAATTTTGACACAATTTGAGCACATTGCAAAAGGCGATGAATAAAAGAATCTCTGCCTAGTTGTTCACAACCTCGCTGTGTCATGTTACTTTGTTCATGTACGAAACGAAAATAACGTTGAACTGATCTGAAGGGAATCGAAAGTATCTCCTATTTACAATCCGTTTTTCCATGGCCATTTCTCTTTTCACTGCTTGTGATCAAATGTTGTAACACTGATTAACGTTGGATGGCCCAACGTCGATTTTCAACCTTTGAGATGACGGATCGACAAGAATCCTCGAAATCACACAAGCGATTTTGCCACCGGGTGCCCTGATTATCAGAGCATTCTCTTAAGCCTAGGCCGTCCTAATGGTGGACCTGTCTGCTGCATGAGTTCTTGCTATGTCAAATAGTCGAGCCTCGTTTGCGTAAGGCAACTTAGGGTCGCTCAGACCCCGTGGCATTATCACTGATATCATAGCAAGACAAAATCACAATTAGTCACGAGATTAACGGAAAAGGGAGAGGGGGAGTAGATTATCATACTCATGGTAANCGAAATCACACAAGCGATTTTGCCACCGGGTGCCCTGATTATCAGAGCATTCTCTTAAGCCTAGGCCGTCCTAATGGTGGACCTGTCTGCTGCATGAGTTCTTGCTATGTCAAATAGTCGAGCCTCGTTTGCGTAAGGCAACTTGAACATGTCGCAATTTTCCTTTAACAATTTTCCTCGATCCAAAAGAGTGGCTTGTTTAAATTAGGGTCGCTCAGACCCCGTGGCATTATCACTGATATCATAGCAAGACAAAATCACAATTAGTCACGAGATTAACGGAAAAGGGAGAGGGAGAGTAGATTATCATACTCATGGTAAGCCTAAAATTTCGCTTCATATTGTTCTTTCCTCACAAGAGCGTTCCAAAAGGGCGATGCCCCTCTACTTAAATTGATTACTTGCGTGCTGGCAAAGCTTTTACGTCATTTAAAACCAGACTTATCAGATGAATGTCCAAAATGTAGGATTTCGGGTAAAAATACGATATTTTGCACAGTATCATGTTCAAAGCATCATTTTCATGCCTTCTTTTCAACGTTTGTCAATTAAATGAAAGAAAGATCACACGTCAGCTTGATTTGGTTTTTGGCATATATACAGAAAAGGAATATTTTTAGATAAGTAAAATGATGAAATTTTGATGATGTTTTAAAATTGTGTACTTCTGTTGGGTCATCTGGTAGAATATGTCTAGCTACATAACCCAGCAATAAGCACCGAAATATTATTGAATTCTTATACTTTACAAGATTTATACTATTACGTGTCGCTCTACTATCTACATGAATACCTTCTTCGCTGACAAAAATTACGGACTATCATTTAATGCTGGTACCGGCTAACTAAAAAAATTCCCTAGCTAAGAATAATTGCTCTTGCTAAAGATTTTAGAATTTTGTGTACCCCATTTTTCAATGATTTTCAAAAAAGTACCCTGAGGTCAATTCCAAAGATTAAAAACCTCAGTTTTTGCAGAACATCCAGAAACTGGCCTAACAAGCACAATTAGAGGCATCTCTAAGTAAAAGAAATGTAACCTGTCGTTTCACTATCTTCGATGCTCCTTTTTTACACAGCAATAAGTAAGATATCAATTTTGGTTTCCACCTCCGTTTCACTTTATCACTCTTTGTTATGTTAATTCTATAAAGGATTTTGAATGGATTTCAAAGACCTGAAAGATTTGATCGTGCGTTTTAGGCCATTTCCGGCTGTTCTGCAAGACTGATTTTTTAAATCTATCGATTCTACCAATGGACTATTATTATCTGAAAATTGCCAAAAAATTTTAGAAAGTATTTGGATCTTTTAGGTGTTAGGAGAATCAATCTCAATGATTATAGCGCAACTTCATTTGATGCAATGATCTTTCAAACAATGGGCAATTTTGGGGGTCACGCGGTATTTAATCTGAATTCTCTGTGAGAACAAATTATGTTATTTTAGAAGTATTGTACATATATCTTATTCTATTTCTACTTGTAGCTCTGCTAAAAGAGAAATTTTATTTGCATTATTTAGACGTTATAAACTATCCATATGTCCATATTTTTCCAATTGTCTTGCCGATTCTCTATTGCCAAGAGAATTTCATGAAGCTCTTTCCTCTTTAAGTTCGCTAGTATCAAGCTTCTCCTATCTGTTACTAACTAGTTTAGTTTCACAAAAGAACTGTCCTTTGCATCCAAGAAGTGCAGTTCCACTTTATCCCCGAACTCGCCACCACGGTTGTCAGATTAGAATGATTCTGCCCTTTGCGATTCAGTCTACGGACGTCGTACAAACGAAAGGGATCGTTGCCAGCGGTTCCGTCTTACAAGCTACACTACAGGGGAATCGCACTAACAAATCGCCCTAACAAAATATGATGTCCGGGGCGTCAAATTTGTATAGTTCTCTCCTGGACGTCGTCTCGATTTAACCTTCGCAAATTGTATTGACTGCCTCCTTGCCTTGTTTAGAAGACCATGAGAAGTGTTCCCGCTCTGATTCTATTGGTTGATTATAATGTCACTTTGGGGGGAGTTGCCAGCAACAGAGCTAATGTAATTGCCATAACCAATGTGAATAAGCAAAAAAAGAATTGGTCCAAATTTCCAAGTATATCGTTGAGTTCACGCTTTCTAAGCTCTGCAACCCACTTTTCTTTCGCGGAGTCAGACATAACTTCTAACGATGACAAAATCCTTGCTTTTACATCATGCGCATCTTTGTTGTTTTTTTCTTGTAATGGAAGATTTGAGTTTTGGTCATTCATTAGGCCTTTATTATCATAACCACGATTGCTGCTCGTGTGACCATTTTTGCGGCGAAATGTCTCACTTCCAATGCGAACTTCAATATCGTCATTCTCCTCCCTTTGTTCCTTGTGATTTGTGTCACTCGTTACATCAGTGTCTGGAATATACAAATCTATGTTCTCCATTTCAAGCTCGTCCTTTGCACAGGCCATTCCTGTTGCTATGTTACCGCGAGATGGCTGCTTGCTTCGTAATATTCTAGCCAGGTAATTATTCACAAATTTTGTGATGAACCAACCGGGGGGTTTATATTGCCGTTTGCCCGTGTCTATGAAACATCGAAATATCAACGCCCCGCAGATTTCAACGAAAACTGCCGTAAGGTAGAGTTCCAGAAGAGGAGTAACTTCGGATGTTGGAGGTACCATACTGGACAACATCATGATAAAGAATGCAAGAGATACAAAATTTGTTATTAGAAGGGTGACTCGTTCTCCTGAGCTTTCTGGCAAGAAGAAGGAAAATATTGCCAGTAAAGTTATTAGTAAGCTTGGTATAAAAAAATTGTAGATATAGTATTTGGATCGCCTTCTCAGATACATTTTGTATATGACTGAGGGATATGGTTCAGGGCAGCATTTGTAATAACCAATTTTGACGGTTGCATCGAATTCTACAAGAAAAATATTTAATTGTTAGCGTCACTGATGGATGAGTAAAATTTGTCCAAAAGGTGGCCAAAAAATTAAGTCCACATTTTTGTTAATAACTTTTCAGGGCGTAAAGGGATCCAGCCCTACCGCTCTCTCTAAGGGTTTGCTTTGCTTATGGGGAACATTTCCATGACGTCACAATGAAATCTATACAATTTCTAGGAAATTATAGTGGTTAGAATGTGACCCGAAAAATATGTTACTTAGCTGGATTCTACATCAATCTATGCACAATTCATTTTTATGATTTGTTTGCAAAATATCGAAACTCCGCGAATAGTACCACTGCAGGGAAAAAGCTGTTTCGTCAAAAAATTTACGTTCATACAGACTTACTACAGTTGATGAAATAGACTTAGGGACAGTCTAGGAATAATCTACCGGAGGGCTTTCAGTCCACCGCTATGGTCAAAAGTTTATGACTAACCCTGGACTATTAGTTTGAAGCAACAAATCGCGAAGTTGTTCGGGATTGCTTTTCGAGAATTGTTTTATAATTCGAATAATCGAATATCAAAGGCCTTTACATTATAAGCACATTATTTTCTTTACGCTTTTCCAAGGGTGGCTTTAAACTTGTGGACTGAAGGCCCTCCTTGAAGCAATACTTTTCGTGGAATTTGGATATTTTGGAAAAAAATCAGAAAATTGAATTGTGCATAGATTGATGTAAATAAATCCCAGCTGAGTGACACACTTTTCTTGTCGGCAGAACCACTATTACTTCGGAGAATTTCTATAGATTTCATTGTGACGTCATAGCAAAATGCTGCAAAAATCAAAAAGCAACATCGAGATTCGGAATCGACATGGACAGTTGTAACGAACACTAAGAGAGTGAGATAGGCAGAGCGGTAGGGTTCGACCTCGCTGCGCCAAAAAACGTTTTTGACACAAATGTGGTCATAAATTTTTGGCTGCTATGGTACAGTTTCTGATTGTTCAAAATGGTTTCTATTCATAGCTGAAAATCAGATGTAGGGGAGACCGTGGACCAGCGCCATTTACCTTTTGTTGCATTTTTGTTACTCAATCGACTGATGAAAGAAAGTGAGACTTGGAGAAGTCCAAGGAGACCGGGGCAAGTCATAACAGATGCAATTATTCACCAGCTAAAAAAGTGATGTTCACTAGCTATTGTGCTAGTGAATGTCTATTCATTGCCTTAAATTTAGGCAGTGGCTCGTATTTCTGCTGTTAGCTTGTGGAAAGCCTACGATAAAGGCCCAAAGGTAAATATCCCTATTTCAAAAATATTGTTTTAATGACTTGCTGCGTACATCCAAGGTCAAGCAAGCATAAGGTCAAAATGGATAAGGGTCGGTAGACAGCGATGGTATTTGACCTGGTAAATCCCAGGTCAAAATGGATAAGGGTCGGTAGACAGCAATGGTATTTGTAGACCTCAAAAAAGCTTTTGACACTGTTGATCATGAAATTCCACTTAAAAAATTGACAAAGTATGGTATATCTTTTGAGAAAACCTGGTTTGCATCTTATCTAGATAACAGGAAGCAATTCTGCTGAGTTAATGGGGTATCCTCAAAACTTGACGACATAAAGTGTGGGGTGGCACAAGGCTCTTGCCTTGGTCCTCTTCTGTTTTTGATCTATATTAATGATCTGCCATTTTCTCTGCAAAATAGTCAGGTTACCATGTATGCGGATGATACCACCATATCATATTCTTCCAGAAACATCGATGATCTCAACGAAAACCTAAATAGAGACTTAAACTGCCTGAAGCAATGGCTTCAAGGAAATAAACTGTCTTTAAATGTTATTAAGACTCAAGCCATGGTTGTAGGATCTCGGCCAAATCTTAAAAAGATCTCTGACGGAAAAGTTCTGTCCCCCTCCTTTGGTAAGGGGACTCACAGTTCGAGATTGTTGAGAAAACTGAATACTTGGGAATTGAACTACAACATCTTGTTCGGGATGAGCACGCTAGATTCTTGCGTGCTAAGGTCTCTCATGCTATAGGGTTTTTAAAGTATGCCAAGAAAATACTACCCCAGGAAACTCTCAACCAAATCTGTAGAAGTATTGTTGAACCACACTTCCGCTACTGTTGCTCTGTGTGGGGGAGCTGTGGGGAATCTAAGAGACTTACGCTGCAAAAGTTACACATTCGCGCTGCCAGAATTGTGACAAATATCTCGAATATCTTTTCAAAGAACTCAACACGTGACACTGTCAAGTTGAGAAACTCTGAGACTGACTTGCGCGTCCCTCTTTTTAAAACGAGTAATGGGCAAAAGTCATTCTCACGTCGTGGTGTGCATCTGTGGAACAGCCTTCAACCTGAGGTTAAGCAAGCGCCCTCTTTATATGCTTTCAAACATCAACTTTAATGGATCATCATAGGTGGTGGGATGGAGTTGGATTGGACTGGGGTCGGTCGGATTCTTTGCCTGCCATGAGGTGCCGCATGGAAGTGTGGCATTTCAGGGTTGGCGTGGGGTCTGATTCGTTTTGGTCCGGACTGATTGTGTCCTGCCACTTTCGGTTAGATTGCAATGAATTGATTTTGATTTTACTTTAGTTTTGTAATTAGATTATTTATTTTCGTTTGTAGATTTGTAGGTCAATTTGTAAATTTTAAATTGTAAATTTTAAATTGTAAATTTTGTCACGGCCCCCTGTAAAGCGACTTTTGTCGACGGGGTTACCGTGTTTAAAGAATATAAAATGAAAAAAATATAGAAAATGCTAAATATTTGAGATTTGCTTCGCAAGGAATTTTCCTGTTTGGTTTCGACGGAGTTAAATTAAAAACAATACAATTTTCAACAAATTTTAATGCTACTATTATAATGTTCAAGGGGGATTCAGATAATAAGGTACTTACTAATCACATGCCATTCACTATTCTTGGAAAGTTGAGAAAGGTCTCCTTGCGACTTCTTATAAGCAACTGTTAAAACATCGCCAGGGTAGGCCCAAGATCCAACTTCAAATTCACATTGCTGCTCGTCAAAAGGGAAATACGTGACATCCAGTGTGCAAATTGTCCTGAATACGAATGGTGTCATCCATAAAATGTTTCCATTTGACTGAACATTGATCCTTTCTTCAGATTCCACATTCAAAAGCTGAAATCTTTCTTTTGCACTGTGAGAAAAGAGAAAGAAGGAAGTCAAATGTAACCATACCACCGCGCAGGGCGACTCAGTAAAAGTAAAGCTCTTCGATAATGAAAAATGTCTTCACATGCATCGCATCAAGGTAGACTCACGAAATAGTCCCAGTTCTCGCAAGAACAACAACAACAGCAACAACAATTTCAACAACAACAACAACATAGTTTTTGCTCTCCATCAGTCTATCAATAACAATAACTACGAACTTGTAATCAGTCTAGCATCATAAGGATCAAATATACTCTGTAAATTCTTGAGATGGCTTTGAATCTGTGGCAACTGGTGCTTTTTACAGTATGCTCCGAAATCGCAAGAAATGATTACCAAATTTAATTTTAATTCCACATCACCACTTCAGTTGGCTCCTTTTGGCCAAAGCAAATTCCTGAAGCACATAGAAACTTGAAACTAAAGTTATAGAAAATGACCAAACTGCACAATAGGTGACTTCTAGCGCTCAGAATATGATATGATCTAACTTATGCTCAAATTTTATCAAGGATATTGTCTATTTGTTCGCTGTGCTTCAGGAATTTGCTTAGGCCAACACGCTTAGACTTTTGGACTTGGAGGCAAATTTGAACTTTCAAGATTCATATTTCAGCTCTCAAAGCACCTACAGGGTGTCCCAAAAAACATGTATGCCGTTTCAATAGCTACTGTGGAGGAGCCATAAATCCAACTTTCCCATTTTTCAAGTGTTTGAATAGACGAGATTTCAATTTAGAGTTTGGCACCAAGTGTTTATGTCAGGGAACACATTTATTAGTAACTAATGACCACATAACTCAAGAACATTGACCAGGAAGCCTGCTGAACGCAATATTGTTGGTTTAAATCGACTTTATCACTTTTGAGAAGCAAAATAACTGATGGACGCATGTCATGGCCTGCAGCACTTCTGTTCCATATAACCAATTCCAGCAACCCTAAATATGTTTAATATTCTTGGTTATCACAAAATCCAATTCCTGACTATCTGTTTCACTTATGAACGGCAGGAAATGTTTTTCAATCAATGTCTTTGATTTTAACATAATGGAGAATAATAAATCCTCTGGTTTTGAGGCAGCCAATGATTTTGATTTTCTTGCTCCATAAATCTGCAACTACTGATCAGATTTACTCAAACTTGATGTCAACCTTCAAGTTGAAGTCTCTTCTATTAAAAATCTTAAATACGGAAAAAAGTGGATTTATGGTTGCTCCGCAGCAGCTAATAAAACAGCGCACATGTTTTTTGGGACACCCTGTATATCAACAAAAGCGGTGCCTATGTTCAAATTAACTGTCGAGGAACATTTTGAAATTAATTTGTCATTGATCGAAACAAAATTGTCATCGTTTGATCCAGCCATAATAATAATACTAATGATAATGATGATGATGATGATGATGATGATGATAATAATAATAATAATAATAATAATAATAATAATAATAATAATAATAATAATAATAATAATAATGTAGCACATATTGTATCTGAATGCTCAAAGTTAATTCAAAATGATTACAAGAAGTGCAGACATGATAAGATTGCCGCAATAATCCATTGGAACTATTGCAAGAAATTTGGTTTTGCATGCACGGAGAAATACTATGAGCATTTTGTGGAAACAAAGATGAAAGTTCTTGAAAACGATGAAGTTAAGCTGTTATGGGATTTTTCTATACAAACTGAAAAAAGAATAGAGCATAACAAGCCAGATATTGTGGTCCTAGATAAGAAACAGAAGTTGTGCCTCGTAATTGATGTTGCATGCCCGTTTGACACCAGAATCAAGAAAAAAGAGCAAGAAAAGATAGAATACTACAACGACTTGAAATACGAAATTTTGAAATGTTGGAACAAAGAAGTAGATAAAGTCATGATCTTACCAATCGTCATAGGGGCTTTGGGAACTGTGACAAATAATTTAAGAAAAAACCTTGACAAGGTAGGCCTGCACCTGGGGGTTGACGCTCTTCAAAAAACATGTCTTCTTGGAACAGCGCGCATTATCCGGAAGGTCCTCGATACAAAGTAAAGAACAAAGGAGTACTGCACAGAAGGACAGTAACAAGAAGAAGGACAGAAATGCTTCCCATCCTAGACCACGGGGAGTGGTTCGATGAGAGACATAATTCAGACAATTGGCCGGTTGTTAGATCAATACCGTGTAAAAGCAGCATAATAATAATAATAATAATAATAATAATTTATCTATTTATTTTTCTGTTATTTGTGATGGTGGTTTAAGTTTAATTAATAATAATAATAATAATAATAATAACAACAATAATAATAATAATAATAATAATAATAATAATAATAATAATAATAATGATAATGATAATAATAGTAATTTATTTATTTAAGGTTGGCTTCTCGTCTAGCTGATGCTAATTGACGCCAACCAAATCCGTATACTTATTTCTGGAACACCCGGACCACCAACGACGTTCTCACGTGCGCGTTGGTAGCATAAAATCGGCCAGTAAATTAGAACTTCATAGTTATCGAAGCAAGAATCTCTTACCTGTTATATAAAGCCATATCTGGTGTCCATATACTGTCCTTGTCGAATACCAAATCTGTGATCCCATATTTCGTCGCATTCCATGTTAATCTATAATCATTCCAAATCTACATGCAAAGAGAATAATAAATTTCGCGTGCCTGGTGGCAAAACAGGTACCCTTCAAGTCAAAAACGTTTGCAGTTTGCTCGGATATCCACAATGATGATTGATAATGATGACTGATCTACCAATTTTAGTCAACTGTAAATCCGGTAGATAGAATACATAGCCCGTACAGTATGCATACCCTTCAATACAGAATCGAGCGGCTAGAGTGGTAGAAAAGAGTAATTTCTATCCTTCTGCAACTTCATTAATTTACAGTTTACAATGGCCAACTGTGAATGATATTATTACCAGCAAAACTGTTGCAATGATGTACAAATCGTTGAATACCCTCTTATGTAAGCATCTTTCTGAATTATTCATCAAAACTCAAGTCGAAACTTCCGAAAATTGAGAAGTACTCTTACTATCTTTCTCTGCATTCACGGAAAACTAACAATGAGCATACTGGCTATATCCTTCCGAAATTTTAATTCACGGAAAACGAGCTATGTCCACCCATTGAGCCAAACCTCGGAGTAATTGTATGCTATTCCTTTACTTAATTTGTAGATTTTGGATACTGCCCCCTGAAAAACGATCCATAAACTGACAGGGCATGAACAGTTTCAAAAGAAAGTGCATGAAAAAGTTTTACCAGGACAAAGAATAGAAAATTATTTCATGTCTCCAAAAAAATTGAAAGTTTACCTGGCGCACCCAACCATTCCATATCAGTACTTGATGCTTTTCATCCTAGGAAGGAAAGCAGAGTCTTAGTTTTGTGTGAGTAGTGCAGATGAAAATTTGGTTTCGACACTGTTCGTCATGTCGCATCAACTTCATCAAACAAAGAGAGGAAAAATAGTTGTTCAATGATAGCTTTTCCAGTCTGCTTTAGAATTTTTCTGCAAACTTTTTTGTCTAAATGAAAGAAAAGGAAATTACCTCAAAATGTAGCAATGTCTCTAGAATTAAGAGAGTTCTCCTCAATGCCAAAATCCGGTTAATGGAACGTTGAAGTCTGGTTGATACCAGGAAAATAAAGAAACCTAACAAGTTTGGTGGGCTGTGGAATAAAAAGTACGTGGCCGATATTCAAAACTAAAACGTTAACCTATTTGTCACAGGTTATATTAGATGTGAAAATGTTGTTTTGTAAAATCACTCATCTTTTAGACCCATAAATTAGGAAAATGCTTGTAAGGGGTTTGTATAGGGACGTTAATCCCACGTTTGATCCTGGTCCATGATTTACTTGCTGCTGAAATATATAGTTTTTATACAATTCCCTGTATTCAAACTTCAATGGCAGGTAAATCATAGACCAGAATCGATCGTTGAATCCTCATTCCCGTTTCCCATACAAACCCCTTACCAGCTTTTTCTTAATTTCTGTCTCCAAAAGAGAAATGCTTTTACTGAACGAAATGTTCACACCGAAGTTAGCCTTTGACTGATTGATTAACATTTTAGCTTTGAACATCGGTCACGTACATTTTATTCCACAGCCTACCAAGCGTGTTAACATTTTTTCTCCCCAATAGAAAGTTTCTACGGTGATCAATTAGACATCAACATTCCAGTAACATACATTTTTTGATGCAATTTCAAAGTTAGAATTCTACAGTTTCTATGGCATTGAGACAAGGTCGATCAGCTGTTTGTATTCCAAGGTTGGCAACAAATTTCGTTTTCAATGCTTAATCGATGTAAGCAACGTTGAAAGTCCACCTTCCTCACTGGGTCTCTTGTCTCAATTTTCATCAGCTTTAAGGGCCTGTAAACGGGCTGGCTCTTTAAGCGGGCTGTCTCGGTAAGCGAGATCTAACTATCTTAAGGAATCAGAAATTGGATTTCGTTTATAAGGAGTGGTGAGACAGCCGGTTAGGGAGATCTCATTTACTACTGGCGAGATCTCGGGAAGTGGGATGAATATTCTGCCATATGAATACTTCATTTCGACTACCGAGACAAATATGTCTTTACTACTCATGCACCTTTTGTTTAGACAATGGGTGGATGTCAGTTTTTGGCACGTAGCCAATCTTTCTCTCGGTAAGCGGGCATTAATTTCTCCACATAAATGCACAAGTGAAATCAGCTCGCTTACCAAACCAGCCCGTTTGCCAAGCTCATATAAGCAGGTCCTGATCTATGGAATATAGCTTTTTAAGTGAATTGTGCATTTAATATAGCCATCAACTGGGCCAATAAACCTATTAGCTTTACCACAAACATTCTGGGTTGAGTGACGTTTTTTCCCACTCCTAAGCATTTGGCGAATTTCTCGATGGATACAATACAGGATTCATTAACAACGACTACCAGAAGCCTTTTGAATGAGATTTGATTCATTTGCGTCTTTGAAGATCAGATAGTCGTGCTGCGTGCAGTTTATAGGATAGATAGAATGATAATTTACCATATTGATGATTTGAGTCAATCCTAAATCCAATGTAATAAGTATTGATTGATTGTGATCTTTGACTGGACGTATTCCTTTGCTGTAATTTTGAAAAAGCTTTTCATACAATGCTGATTCTCTCATATTGGCAGCAGCTGCAAATCAAACAAACATTAGCATTAAAATCGATAAATTTGATGTCGATCTTTGCAACCACTCTTACCTTGACGTGGAATTAACGTTCATAGCTTTTGAACAAGCAACAGTATTTTTGGATTATTTCATTTTGCCAGTCCATTGCTCGAGTTTATTAGGACCCAGACCCCAGACCCCAGACCCAGGAGGGCTAGGACTGAATGATTTTTTTGTATATATTCCATTAACAATTTACAATACATGCTACGTATTACTCTACCTACAAGCTACTTTACAATACTACAAGGANGTGACGTTTTTTTTCCACTCCTTAGCATTTGGCGAATTTCTCGATGGATACAATACAGGATTCATCAGCAACGACTACCAGAAGCCTTTTGAATGAGATTTGATTCATTTGCGTCTTTGAAGATCAGATAGTTGTGCTGCGTGCAGTTTATAGGATAGATAGAATGATAATTTACCATATTGATGATTTGAGTCAATCCTAAATCCAATGTAATAAGTACTGATTGATTGTGATCTTTGACTGGACGTATTCCTTTGCTGTAATTTTGAAAAAGCTTCTCATACAATGCTGATTCTCTCATATTGGCAGCAGCTGCAAATCAAACAAACATTAGCATTAAAATCGATAAATTTGATTTCGATATTTGCAATCACTTACCTTGACGTGGAATTGATGTTCATAGCTTTTGAACAAGCAACAGTATTTTTGGATTATTTCATTTTGCCAGTCCATTGCTCGAGTTTATTAGGACCCAGACCCCAGACCCCAGACCCAGGAGGGCTAGGACTGAATGATTTTTTTGTATATATTCCATTAACAATTTACAATACATGCTACGTATTACCCTACCTACAAGCTACTTTACAATACTACAAGAACGATACCATGAGGAGCAAAAGACTATGACTACCCCATGGCATTGTTTAAAAAAAGCTAAACTGCATACAATTTACATAAATGTTGCATACAATTAAAAAAGAAAAACGATAAATACTGTACTGTAGTCTGTCTAAAGGCGAATCTCCAGTCAGTGGAATTTTCCGAGCGGGCGGAATATTAGACAATAAAAGGTCGCTCAGCCGTAACTTTCTATTCAATTCCAGGGCGACATTATTTCACGCAGACAAAGGAAATTCCGCCCGCTCCGAAAATTCTACTGACTGGAAATCAGCCTTAACATTAGATGTGAAGTTTGGGCTGTAATAATCCATGACCCAAAAACTGTCACGAGAAAAACTCTTCTGTTCATTTTATTTGGATAGGATACCTGATATTTAATATGAGACAGAATTTACAAACAAAAACAACATTTACTTTAAGGAACTTGGTGGTTGCATGGCATGTGACTTAGTTTGATATGATTTTAATCAAACTGACCAGTATTGTGGATGAATCGTATAGTCACTTCGAGTATATTTCTATTTGGTCATTTGGAAGATCTTGGTCACCATTTAATAAGAGGTGCATTAGAAAATCGTTTGAAAGACTTCAACAACTGGTCGTAATAAATCCGAAACTCCAGCGAGAAGAACTCGTCGTTGAATGTCAAAAGAAGGGAAAGCAACAAAAAGTGCTCCGTGTCCTCAATACCGTCATGCGTTTGGCACATTGGGTTTACGGTGTCCCTAAAATTGTGCTTGAATTTGTGGAAGTTTAGTTTATTGAGACCAACTCTTATTTGGGAAAGATGTGATAGGCCTATCGGGTCATGAATACCAAATACAGGTTTTGGAGGGGGGCGAATTATTGATAGAAGCTTTGTCTTAGAGACAGCAACGGATGGTGCAGACCTGACTTCAGGATCAAGTTTATTCCATTCGGAGATGCAGTTTGGATAGAGAGCTAGATTGAAATTATCATGTTCTTGCCCTTATTCGCCCAATAGCATCCTGATTGCGAAGGGAGTAATTCAACACATGAAATGGTGGGATTCGCTCCTTTATATACAAGGGGGTGAGATTATTTATAATCTTATAGAACAAAGTCAGGCGTCTACTCCACCTTCGGAAACTTAGTGACTCCCAGCCTAGCTCTGTGTAAAGCTTTTCACGCGATGTTCCCCTCCACGTCTCTGTTACACTGAATGATTATGATCCATATCTACACGTTTCTTGAATAAGAAAGGTACATAAAAACTAGTACCAAAATGTAGAAACTCTACTATGTCTCAGAAGTAACATGAAATTTTAAATCTTAAATTGAAGGATGTTATCGCAAATATGTCGTTGAACCCGTATTCTTGAGTAATATTAACCAATGAAACACTATATATTCTTACATGATTTTTTAAATGTCAAGAAACCTATCTCCAGAAGAGCTAGAGGCCACATGATAATTCATGCATTTGAAATATCAGAACCAAATTAAGAAATATTTCAGTACTAAACTGCGAAAAGTTCCACATTGAGAATTATGAAACTGTTAGTACAATGGTCTGATCCAAGTTTCTCATAAAGAAGATCGTGTACTAAAAAGAAACGAAGGAATTTCTGCATCCCAAGACAATGGGGGATTTTTTCTATTTGCTAATTCATTGACTCTTTTACTTCCAACTCTTTATCGACTGTCGCCCCATCAGTCAAGTGGACTTGGTTTTCAGTAGTCACATACATTCTTTGTCTTGGGATCAAGGTTATTCTCGTTGTAGTTCAACGTTAAATTCCTAGTGAGGGAGCTTTGTGGGGTACTAGAACCAGCAAACCCGGACCAAAATTAGCAAAAACCCGAAAACCCGCAAGCAACAAAAATGGAAACTCGAAACTGCACTTCGAAACGAAAAATTTCATTTTTCGTCAATAATCTTTGATTGTTTCCTACATTTTCGTTTTCACTGACACTCTGTGCATCGTTTCAAGCATTCGGAAGCTGGTTTTTCGATCTCAGCTAACTACAGATGTTGTGGCGCAGTGGTGTAATTCTCTGACTTTGCAGCCAGAACAGTCAGGTGGACAGAGTTCGATACCCTGTAGAGCCCCACCACTTGAGCGTCATGACAAGGGGTCACGGACTCGATTAGGTCTTCTCTACTTCTGCGATCCCAGCGCTTGGCGCTAAAAAACGCAACTTCACCTTTACGGGGACTGTATGACTTCGAAAACTCGACAGCATAGGAATTTTTGAAAGAAATCCCGAAACCGGAGCATAAAAATTGGCCAAAAAACCCGCAACCCATGACACATCTCAAAGCCCGAATACCCGTACGATTTAAACGTAAAACTCCAAACCCTAGGGCTAAAATTGGCCAAACCCGCAACCCGTGAAACCTCAAAGCCCCCTTCCCTAATATGTCATTTTCTGTAAATTCTAGTTCAAAATCTAGCTCAAAAATCAAAGTTCAAAATTGACATATTTTCACTTTTCTACATACATTTATCAGCTAGAATTTGCAGTGTGCTATGAAACATCTACCTTATTATTTGACAAGCCCCCCTCGAGTGAAACCTCTCTCGATTATGCCCCCATCCAAAAATATTTAAAAATAAGCTCCCATGGGCTTATTCGAGGATTTACGGTGTGAATGAGTGCAAGGCAAATTCAGCCCCTCTACTCGAATTTCAACGCATCGTAAGCTTTGTTACGGCTAATTGCCAGTGATTGGAACTTCCGAGCAGATGGAAACTGTATTGTTTACAGGAAAAACTTCTCGTTGAATTTGAATAAATGTATGGTCAAATGGCAATAGATCCTTCCTCTCATAAAATTCTGCCGATAGACAAAATCGGTCAAGGCTTGTTTACACCTAAGTCACAACTGATCAATCTCTTGATATAGAATCTTTCGAATTCTTTGAAAAGACTTGTTCAATGAAAACTGTTGCCATGAATGCAAACAGTAAAGATAATGCCAAAACTTCCCAAGAATATGGTCATGTGACTCGAATTGGGTAAAACAAACCTCCCAGTGGAATTTTTCTATTGGGAGATAGCCTTTATTCAGCTACTCTTGGAGCACATCACGACTACCATTTCTTGTCTCTTGAGACCTTCGAACAGCATCTCACTAAATCAAATAATATTAGTTAACAATAGATTAATTGAAAGTCCGCTGTCCGTCTGCTGTCTGCTGCATTTATAAGATCGTTCATGCAAAGCTTTGCCAAATTATGTAAAGCATGAATCTGCGAGAATTCGTTCTTCTATGGATTTAGACACGCTCAGTTATCATTCCCGGCGGGTGCACTTCTATATAAAAGGTGATACACAAGCTTGTCTGAAGCTTTCCAAAATATACCCTTTTCACTGAGAAAAGTCTCAGCAGTTAGACCCTATTCACTGACATTTCATCGCAATGTTTTAGAAATTTATACCCCAATTTTGGAGAATCACTGACATGCCCTCCAGATGGTTTCCTTTAAATGTCACTATATTTAGCTCTTAAATACTGGAAATACTACTAACTACTCAAAATGGAGCAGAAAATGTGTATATCTCCATTACACATCCATACACTGAAGCACAAATATGGTTTGAGCCAGTATGGTATGGTTTCAGTTATTAACTCTACAAACTTCAGCAAAACTTTGGTTTTCTGCAATCAAAGCTGCCCACAGATTCCTTGATTGATGTATTTCCTGCACTATGGAAACCATTCACTATAAATTAATAAGATTTCATTTGGAACTCATTTTCATTACATTACATACATCCCATTTATTTACTTTGCATTTAGGATTTAGGATGTTATTGATATGATGTTGTGTAAAAGTATGGTAACACGCATTGAGTACATTGCATCTTTTTAAAAGCATTAAGAATTTTATTTATTTTCAAGGAAATTGTAAACAAATCTGCTGCCCTCTCTTGATCTGATCTGGACTGCTGATGACCACCAAAAAATCGAACTTTCAAATTTATAGGCCTAGCCATCTTACCAATGGCACTATACCAAATTGCACTGAAACATGTAGCAGCGGCAAAAAATGACACGTTCCTCTGGCTTTCCCTCAGCAATTTTTGTTCATTGACATCATTAACTGCGTAAGGAACCTCATCAGCTTATCTTAGCTCTCAAAATTACTTCAAATGAAATGTAGCAGCGATACATCCTCTTCCTTTTTCCCGCGTTTTTTCACTAAGCCTCGAATTGCAAAAGAGGCTGTTGCTTCCGGGTTGCTTCCATGAAAAGATGGCTGTGTGTCAGAAAGTAGAAAGGGCAGAGTCTGTTTATATCGTAACAACTTTCAAGTGAATACTGCACTACCATGAAGTTACCTGTGGTAACATGTTTTAGTATGAAGATGCCTCTACCTATGCAACTCTGAGAAGATGTTTCCCATCAAACAAAACTGAAAATCTACTGAATGAAAAGCTGATCAAAACAGATCAAAACTGACGACTGAGAGAGAAGCAAAAGAAAATAATCAAAGAGAGAGGCAACGTAGAACGCTTTTTCTACCTGAAACAGCAGTGATGCCAGTCAGAAATACAGACTTATTATCCATTTTGTCACCAAGGAAATCATAATATCGGTTTTGATACAACCATATACACAATAATGTTATTTTATGGAACTGCAGATTGGAGCATTAGAGCACTTCTCGATATATAACATTTTCCAGATCAAAGTTGACTGATTTGCCATTAGTTTAGGCCTGATCTGATACATCAAGCACATGACTACTGCAAGTATCACCCACTGTACTAAAATGGCTTTACCTAATGGAAAGGAAACACAACCAACACCATTTCAAGAATCTGCATGTTAGCTACTACTTGCCTTTGAATATTGTTCAACAGTTGCTGGGTTTTATCCCCTTTTCTACACCTGAATACATAGAACTACTGATGACTTGCTATTATTGAGAAAGCTATGCCTAGATTTTTATTAGACTTCAATTGAGGAATTTGATCTGGCCAAAACAAAGAGAGTTTCATCACCAAGTCCTCAAGTGTTTTGTATTCAACATTGTACAGAAAAAGTCTATTATAATTCATGACTTTGAAATCATTCAACATCAAGTTTATTGCACGTAATGACTAGTAAATTGTAACTCACAAGAGGAAACCATCAACAAAAACCTTATTCTTGAAATTAGTTGTTTTTAATCAAGTATCTTTTTAAAATCTGCTGACCAAATTGTAAAATAACCCCCCTTTTTTCTAAATCCTAGGTCCTAGGATTTGAACATTTTTTCACCCTATCTCAGTGAATTTACAGACAAGCTTGCGTATCACCTTTTATATAGAAGTGCACCCGCCGGGTTATCATTACAGTTTTCATTGCTTCAATTTTACTGCTCCTGCAACATCGTTTGGTGAAAAACAAGCAATTAAAGCAGTCTGAAATGAAATGACATAAGGGCAGAAAGATGCAATGGGCTTATATTTGATGTTTAGATTCAGCATACTAATAGATTCACCTCGGAAATGCAACAACATTGAACCAACTTCGCAAAAATTCCAAATTGCCATAGCTTGCCATCAATGACAGAAGACGCGGAAAATACAACGTGCTGCAATCTGGAAAAGCTCGTAGTGAAAGAAATGAGTGAGTCTGAGATATTTCTTATTCTATTAATTCTTGGGAAGCGTTCCCCAGCAGTCTCAACATTCTAACGCTCGATGGTCTTCGCTCTGGAAGTCTGGAAGCGACCTGTGAGCAAAATACCAAAAAGGGTCGTGGCTTTTTACCAAATCCGGAAAAAATGGACTGTGCTCTATACTTCCTATTGAAAATCAGGAGGGGTGGCACCAAGGGATGGACTGGGGTGGACCTGGGTGGAGATTGCAATCTTTTGTGCTCTGCATTTATTCTTAACAAAGTATTATGTGAAAAATGCCCTCTGGCAATCAGTTCTATCATGTGTCCAACTCATTTTCCCTTGGCCGTTGAAAATCGATGCCCTGCTGGATGGAGCGTCCCTTGCACCCATATTATACATGCAGTGAAGTGTAGTGCCGTGCCATGCCGATGCCTTTTAGATGGCCTAACGTTGGCCTTATCTTCATTTATTAGAAAATAGAGAGGAGACATGCCCTTACGTATTGTTCTCTGTGAGGACTTTTCTTGCGACTTGATCAAGTGTTCTAGGCCCTTTTTCTTGCATTTCGCAACTAAGAAATCTTCGTAAAGTTGAACTTACTTTCATCTTCAGTGCTCATATGCTTATGCAAATGCAAGAGGAAGGACAAAAGTACTTTGGTCTTTCGGCGTTAATTTCAATCATTCGAATCCGTCAAGTAATCCTGGTGCTTGAATTTTCGAGAATAGGAACTATTTTCTGGTTCACCCGCTAGATCGAGAGGTAGCTGTGCTTTCTCTGCCTTGAATGGTTGTTGTTTATGAAGGATTGCAAATGGGTTTCACGAACATTCTGTGAAAGCTGATACAACAAAAGAAAATCCAATACTTAAGCCATAATCTTCCTCCATTATGGTCTGTGATGCCGGCTAATGTCATGTCATACATGCCTACACAAGGTGTTTCAGAAAACACGCAACCCATCGATAATTGTAAATCTTAAAAAAAAAACAAGGTTTGAGTAAATGCAATTTATACTGTCTGAAAGTACATTCTTTCTTCTTTCTAATAATGTGCAATTTGGATACATTGCTGATCGAATTATTCATAATTTAATTCATATTTTAGAACGTATGATCGATTTCAAATGCAGCATGCTCATAGGCGTAGGAGACAGGGGGCTGGGGGGGGGGCAGAGTCAGAAAAATTTGCAATAATCAGCCATAATCGGGCAGAAATCCGAGCAGAAATCCGCCCCAAGTCGGGCAAAATTTTCTCAAGAAATGGATTTTTTGCCGGGCAGCCCCCCTTCCAAATTTTATCTCCCCCTACGCCGATGAGCATGCTGTGAGAGCAAAATCAACACCCTTCTTACTGTAAAACTTACGAAACAGAAATCTCAAAGCATTAGGAAAAAGAGATCTCTTCCCATGACATGCAGTTATTAAGAATGATAAAATTAAGCTCTCACAGATGCACTAATCCAGCCCCACTTTGATGACTATTCATGCAGCGCTTGGTTTCCATTGATAATGATTGATAAAAGGTTAACAAGCAAAATTCAAATAGCTCAAAATAAATGTATTGGGCTGTGTTTGAATCTGATTGATAGAGAACATGTAGCAATGAAAGGCTCCCCACCAGAGAGAGATTTGAACAATGTACTGCTACAAACGTTTTCAAATTTATTTATCATTTAGCCCCATCCTATATGTCGGAGATGTTCTTACCTGTTGGCCGGAGCCAGATCACTTGAAGATCTAAAAAAAATTGAATCAATCTTTTCGAACGAGTAAGACAGGGCACAATGGTCTCTCCTATCTAGGACCTAAAAACTGGAACAGTCTACACGCTGACCTAAAATCTGCTAAGAACATCAACAGCTTCAAACATAAGATCAAGGAAAATTCTTTAAAGACCTCCAAAATCAAGAAAACAGCCCTTAATATTATTCATGTTCTAAAAGCTGCAAAGATAGCATCTGTTAAACATTCTTAAGAATGAAGCATTATTTTCAATGTTTCAAGTTTTTCTTTGACAAAAAAATGTGTTGTTTCTTTTCCTTCATGAATACTACTTTTCTTTCAATGACACCTCTGGAGGGACCATTATGGAAACAATGTCGCATTGACATTTTAATGCTATCCCTGCCATTTTAAACCGGGGGTGTTTTTAGATTAAATTTTTACCTTTTATATCTATATCATTTTGTACACCTGTAATTAGACGTTTTGTTTCCTAAATTTATGTTAGCTAAATTTAATCTTTAACTTCTATGGCGAAATGTTACATATATACAAACATTCACAAAGATGGGTTTTCGTCTGTACCTCATAAGTATCCTGTCACTTTCCGGCATCTGAAATAGGCCATTCTTACTAAAATGTAAATAAAGCGATGGATGGTTCAATCAATATGCCAATCTGGATATCATTGGAAAAGATATAGAGTGTGCATTCAGATGGTATGCGCAAAAGGTATTCAAATATCATTATTTCCTGAAGAATTTTGAATAAAGTTGCGTTATGTTTTCTCTGAAACACCCTGTATTACATGATTAATCAGCTAGCTATGCACGATCGTGTGCTGCCGTTAACTCTGCCTGAATAACTTCTTTGTGTAATTCTTTGCGATCTACTTCCTTTGGAAATTTTCTAATTTTGGAAATCTTCTGGCAACTTCGCAAGGAGTTCAGAAGTTTCAATTAAAAATTTCCCTGACGAATTGGCTTTCATACGGTGGGTTAAGTGAAAACTGGGCGGTTGTTTTGCCTCGGACAGTAAACTGCAAACTATTGTATTGCATCATCACTTTATAGATAACGCCGTTAGGTCTTTTCTGTGTGATACTGAAGTCTGTTTGCAACAGTCAGTAGTTTTTAGAGAATATGGTATTGACTTGATGAAATTTCCTTCCTAAATGTCTGGCAGAAAATGATGTTAAAGCTTGCTAACTCATCAAACGCATCTTCTAAAAACCTGTTCATACCGATCGCTTACTGCAACAACGGTCAGACAGTTTTGAATCTTGGTACAGCTTTACTGCCATCAGAAGATCTGCCCAAACCAATTTTCCACGTCCTTCTTTAGCCTT
>REGL01000234.1:279127-307499 GCA_004194395.1 Aurelia aurita complex sp. Pacific
GTGTATTAGTTTTGTTTTTTTTGTATTTTTGTTTATATTAATTCCAGGGGGTAGACATGATATTTTGCTCCTCCTGGTCCCCGTTCTTGTAGTGTGGTATAGTAGATTGTAGGTAGTGTTTAGGTAATTTTGTTGTAAATTTTTATATTGAATATAAAAAAAAAAAAAAAAAATCAATCGAGAAAATATAGATTTTTGTTTACAAATTTAAACATTTTAACTCTTTAATACTGCATGGATGCACATTGCTCGATCAGATTAGAAATTGAATGAGAACATCAAAATGAAGCCATTGGCCAGTTTACACCAGGGCCATTGTAACAGCGTGTTACAGTTGCTCTTGAACTGGTCACCTATTGTTATTCCCCCATTTTCACATCTCAAAAGCTGTGGAGCTTGAAAGTTTTAACTTCGTTTTGATCCTAAATAGAGGTCATGTCTGTCATGTGAACATGAAATTGATTGCTCAATAGAACGAAATCTTTTAGACACGAATTTACAGTCGAATCACGTTCTTACTTTCATGCTCAAAAACGTGTTTTCCCTCGAAAATTTTGCAAAGTTGGATGAACATTCCTGTATCTCAAGTCGTATGTAGAGGGTTAGAATGAGCATGATCTGTGCAAAAATGAGATTTTTGCACTTTTTGGCGTAAGATCCGGTGTTAAAATTGTCCTCCGTCTCCCCTACTTCTTCGTTCAATTCTTGTGTTCTTGATTTTAAAAACAAGCCGAGGGAAATCTTTTCTGAAAGATTGAAAAGATTGCTGTTTCTATTAGAAAATGTACGACTTAGATTATGAAAATTTGAATTTATGGCATGGAGCATAAGAATTCCTTGCTTCTATGCTAATATATACGAAAAAAGATCAACAGACTAAATGCACCAGCAGCTGTGAGTTGTTGCTGCTGTCGTCGTGTGCAATTTGTTATAGCAAATATGAAGTCTTTCTTTGTTTATGATTGTATTTTAACATTGTTAATGCCTTTCACGAAAAATATCAACTGTGAATACAGGTCAAAGGGAGGTGAACGCCTATCAGGAAGATACTTCTCTGGGTTCAGTCCTTAAGAATGCAGACATTTCAGAAATAGAGAGCAATTGTTGCATGCTACAGTATATTCATTTTGCATCACAGTAAAACAATCATAGAGGTACACTATTAAGTATATTAAAATACAAGAACGATAAAGATACTTATTGCTGAAAATGACCGGTGAACAGTGTTTTGACAATAAACAAGCTATCAAAGTCAGTGCTGACCGAGTAATAACAGTATCGGCGTTCGATGACGTAAAAGGCATTGGGTCATAGTAAATAGCGATTCTCTGCTGGGGGTCTGTCTGCTTTCAAGTGATCAGTCTGTTTTCATGTGATCAGATATCAACTTCAGAAATACGAGGCTATGTCAGCCACGCTTAGCTCATTGCGAGGTTACAATATCATGTGTGCAGTTTGAATAACAGCAAATCAGATGGGCGTAAGCTATCGTCATGACTCAGCAATTTTTGCAATTTGGGTATACGCGGTCTATTTACCATGATTCAATGCCTTAACGTGTGCGCGAAATGCTTGATCTGAAATCACACACAGCATTCTAGGAATCGTGGATTCATTGGTAGTGTAATCAGTGGTAATCAGTGTTTTTGTCGATGACAAAAGTTGGAAGAAATTAATTGTGTGAAATTGTCTGGTCATCATTCTTTCTTGTCAAAAGAAACATTGTGAAAATATGGCCAAAGGTCTTCCTTAACGATAAAAATCTTTGGTAAAACCCTTTGCTTGTTCCAAAACTTCCATCAGTAAAGGCTGATTTCCAGTCAGTGGAATTTTCCAAGAAGCTATTGTATTCGAGAGAAAATGTCGCTCTGGTATTGAATAGAAAGTAACGGCTGAGTGACCTTTTATTGTCTAAAATTCCGCTCTCTCGGAAAATTCCACTAACTGGAAATTAGCCTCAATGTTGAATTAGTACTGTAGGTAAGATAGATAATTTAAAGAATGTTTTGAAAACTATTTCTTATTCAATCGTAAAACTTCTCTTTAAGATTGGTGTTTATTGCAGGTGAAATAAATTTAGATATTAGATTTATAATCTAAAATGGGCGATAAACTCAAAGGGTGAATCTAAATATCGTAATTTGGGAAGACAGAGCGTTGCTAAATGTTTAAGGAAGTTTGGTTCAAAAAGTTCCTTCAAAAGGGAGATAAATTTTTTGTATGAGTACATTAATTTGCAAGTTAAGTAGGTTTGCCATTCCTTTCAAAATGTGCTGCTATATGTTTCGAGCACACATCTAGATCACAAGTAACAACAAGGATGCGTACCTGTATTGAAAAATCCCAAAGTTTAGAATCCTAAACTTTGGACGTTTCATTTCTAATCTTGGATGAATGAAACGTCGGTGGATTTAGAGACGTTTAGATTTAAGATATACAAGTAACACATACAATCATTAAACTCGAACACATTTGCAGTTGTTTTTCATCGTGCTACGGAGTTTCTGCCTGTGTATCATTTCACTACCGTGTGAGTCAGATAAANGTAAAACTTCTCTTTAAGATTGGTGTTTATTGCAGGTGAAATAAATTTAGATATTAGATTTATAATCTAAAATGGGCGATAAACTCAAAGGGTGAATCTAAATATCGTAATTTGGGAAGACAGAGCGTTGCTAAATGTTTAAGGAAGTTTGGTTCAAAAAGTTCCTTCAAAAGGGAGATAAATTTTTTGTATGAGTACATTAATTTGCAAGTTAAGTAGGTTTGCCATTCCTTTCAAAATGTGCTGCTATATGTTTCGAGCACACATCTAGATCACAAGTAACAACAAGGATGCGTACCTGTATTGAAAAATCCCAAAGTTTAGAATCCTAAACTTTGGACGTTTCATTTCTAATCTTGGATGAATGAAACGTCGGTGGATTTAGAGACGTTTAGATTTAAGATATACAAGTAACACATACAATCATTAAACTCGAACACATTTGCAGTTGTTTTTCATCGTGCTACGGAGTTTCTGCCTGTGTATCATTTCACTACCGTGTGAGTCAGATAAATGTCTCCACTGCTTGAGAAATCGCAGAGGATTGCCTATGCAACCAATTTGTAAAATTTCAATTCCATCTCCTTACATAGGCTTCAACATAACTTTCAAGTTTTTTCTTATAATTTTAGGTGCATTCTTTCCTTCTGAAATTAGGAATTTGCCGAAAGTCTTATTTTTTCTATGCCCCAAAACAGCTTAAAGTGGCTTGTTCACGATCGTGTGCATTTAGAATTTTTGATGCCCAAATTTGATGGGAAGCATAGTAACATCTCAAGAGTTTTCGTATCATGAGAAAGCAAAGCCTGAGCTAAGAACAAATATATCAACAAAGATCAAATTGAGCCAGTCACTGATAGTTTAGGAAAAGCCAATGGAAACATGATGGAAACCATTTTTCGGGAATTCTTCATTAAGATTAAAATGATGCCAACCTCGTTCTCATGGTGTTCTTACGTCATACGCATACGCTGATTACGAAGCTGAATGAACACCCCGGTAGACTTCGATCAAATCTGTCCAGAAAATGGACAGATTAACAGCCATTAAGGATTTACAAGTTGCTAGGCAACGCTAATTATGCGACCTCTATTCCCAAACAACAACTCATGATTGCAATGTATGTTGCATAGTGACAAGATTACATTGTTGTTATCCAAATAGTTAGGAAGATTTCAAGAAACTATTTATCTTTGCTATTGTTTTCGAATAGCCAATCAAATTGCAGAGCGGCATATTGTAACCTAGAGTAGAGGTAGAGCAACGAACTCTTTTTGGGGAAGAGATGGAGATGATGAATGAATTATCAAAATTAAGTTAAACCTTCAGTTATGCAACGGAGTTCTTCAAATTTTTCAAATCAGTGTCATGTTTTATGTATTATGATGTTTTAAAGAGTGTATAGTTTTGATAAGGCAGAAGGTGAAATGATAACAAATAGTCCAAACTGATACTGAGAAATAGAAATAATATAAACAGAAGCTCTCTTGTTATCTTTTGTTTATATTATTTTATTTCTCAGTATTAGTTTTGACTTTTTGTTATCATTTATCTTCTTAACAAAACCTGACTCACCCAGTATGCTTCATCACAGGCATGTTTCAATAATATGATATGTAAGAAAATCTTTGGATCCAATGAGCGACTTTGGTATAGTTGTCTTTCCTTTTTGAATTTATTTTAGATTTAACTGACTACTTTAGTATAGCATAGGGCTAAAATCTTCCAATTCTTTAATAATGTGGGTGTACAATTCTGTTACATTATTCTTTGAACTGAAATGGTTGGAAGGAACTTGGGGTACTTTTCTGTAAATCTGCCATGGGAATTTTATATTTTGATTAATTTAGAAATGGCTGCGTATTTAGTTTTATTGAAAGAATTCACGGAAAATTTTGAAAAAATGAAAATCATCGTAGATCCAAAATCGATAGAGTTAAAATGATACAATCTTCAAGAAAAACATAGTTTATGAAGGTCGACAATATAGTGGCAAGCAGAAATCTGTAGCTTTTCTGGTTAGGATTTAGAAATTTGATGATGTCACAGCCTCAAATATAGTAAGTGCAGCCATTTTGAAAAATCAAGATATCAAAAATTTCCATGGTAGACTTACTGCAAAGTACCTGAAATATATTCCAAGTTATTTCATTCAAAGAAAATCGTAATAGAATTACACACACCTTTTAAAAGTTTTGACCCCTATGCTGGCGTTAATCTCTCGGTGTTAATTTGCTGCTGTTATTGATCATTGAATGCTAAAACAAAAGGTTCTTCATACTTAAGTATACATTATTCTGTTACGATACCTCCTGCTACACATAGCTAGTTTGAAAGGACAAGTTCAATGAACTCTACGTGCAAATAGCTGTAGCTACTAAATACGTTGAAAATGATATATGGCAGATATTGCATAATTATTTTTATATTCTAATTCATTACATTCAACCGAAAATAACTTTATTTATTAGCTAAACTACAATACACATATAGTAGAGAGGTCAGTCTAGCAAGATTGTATATAGGTGTGCCAAATAGAGCTAACACGGAAAGCACATTATTCCTATCGCTCGTACGTTCATTTGATACATGTAACCTGAATCTCTGAAAACAGGGAGGGGATGGGCGGGAGGGATCCTATCTTTCACAAAAGTACTTGTAATCGACCTGTGATTCTCCACCCCTTGAAGAGCTTTTTTTATATTTGCCTACTAAGCACGCCTCCACGGAGATCGTGCAACAGTATTCCCTTAAGAAACTTAACAATGCTACTACAAAATAGTTTCCTGTTGTACTGTTGATAAATTCATTCATATTTGAAAGGTTTTTACTACCTGATGAGTCAAAAAGACATTGGTGCTCGGAACAACTACATAACAAGATATCTAAAGCCCTGTAAAGTAATCAAATTTTGGTGAATTTTCAAACATTTTCACTTATTATTGTGTCACCAGGTACAATCCATGGTTCTTTTGAACTGCAAAAGTTTTCCAATTCAAGGTTTCTTGCAACAATCACCATGTTTTATTTCAGAGAGTAATACGAGGTGCTGTCATGAAGACAAAGCAAAGTGTCCCAATAATTGTCATCAAGAACAAAACAATGCACAAACGATCCAATGTTGCACCAGCCAATTTCCATTGCTCTTTGTTAATTTCTTGTTTCTTCTTCCATACCTTGGCACTTGAAATAATCTCAAGATTCTTCAGGACTTTGTTTTCCCAAGAGGCTTCACTAAGGGAGGTGATTTTCGCATTATGGTTATTCTTTCCATTTTTCTTTGCTTTGTCAAGATCGACTCTGCTTCCATTCATTGCTGACGAAAGGAAAAGATGTTTGGTTGGAGGCTAAAGTTCTATCTCATATGTCCTGACACTGGAAAGACACTGTAATCGGATTCTAATACCCAACTTAAACTGGGTTAAAGTTCAACCAATCAGATGATAAACTTAATTTGTTGGATTGACCAAAATCAGAATGCAAAGCTCGAAAGGAAATTCGAAGATCGGGTTTGCACTTTCTTTTTGTGATTTTTCAAACAGGAATACTTTTTTTTGGGACACCCGGTAGAACTAATAGGCAAATCGCTTTGATACGCAATCTCCTTACAAGCTTTTTTCTTATTTCTAGGTCTAATGGAAAAATTATTTTACCAACAAGTTTTGGCATCTAAATTAGTCTAACAATTTAGTTTTGAATATCAGCCATGTACCTTTTATCTCACAGCTCGCAGGACGTGTTAACTTTCTTGAGTCTCCCTGTAGAATCTGCCGTTGTTTAGGCAGTCAATTGAAGGCAATGGAAGTTGGTAAAAACTGAAGAGAATCGAATAAGGGAAACTTAGAAGATACAACCTCACCTGTGTTTACTTGGCCATTGCTTTTTGTAATCTTCACTTTATTGCGACCTCGAATCGCATTTTTAAACAATTCCAAGCTGAAGATTTTCTTGATGAATGGCGATGGCGGCCCCTCTCGCGACGCCCATGAGATCACGATGCAATTCGCCATTAAAGCGATGCCAATCTCAAACATCACAGCTGTCAGAAACTTTTGAAGCAGGGGGAATACCTCAGAAGTTGGTGGTATTTGATCAGAGATGATCATCATGAAAACTGCTAAGGAGAGCAGAGTTGTTATGACGAGGCCAATACGCTCTCCGGAATCTGGTGGTAGACTGAATGACAAGAAGGCCAGGAAGGAGATCAATGTGCTTGGAACTATTGTGTTCATGAGAAAGAATCTAGCCCGACGTCTCAGATGAAGGGTGTAGTGAAGCTCTGGGTAAGCTTTAGGACAGCAGTCATATCTGTTAACATGTTTCTTCACATCAAAGCCTGGAAAGAAAAGTCAATCACTTTAGGCGATGCAAAATTTGGATATTTCTAAAGGTGCAATTTCTTTTGGCCCTCTCAGATTCATAAAGGACGTAGGTGCTCCAAAAAGTGCCCCTACCTTCCTCTGACCCTCATGAGATAGTAGAAGATGTTCTGAAGATAAGGGAATAGATAAATCCAAGAAAATAAATGTTGATGTTCCGTTTACATGCTTAAAGGAAATCTAAGCATATATAAACCTTCGATCAAAAAATAGTCGTACGAAGACAATGAACATTGACACCCGTTGAACCATATTTGGATAAAGGAAATATTGATATTTGATAGGCTAGAATTTGACTGCAAGTGGCTCGAGCCACTCTCATATGCTTACATTCCCCTAAAAACTTATTGCTAGGCATTGCTACGAGAAAATCATGCACCTTATACAGAAGGGAATCCAAAATGGCATTCAATCTAAAGTTAGCTGACCTATCACCTTACTTCAAGACTGCCACTGAAAAAATTTTTTGAACAATCATTGCTCTATCTTGTATTTCCAAGCTTTACGAAAGACTAGTGAACACTCAAATTCTCTCATTCGTGAAGGACAACCTTTCACATTTATTGTGTGACTTTCGAGAGAAATGCAGCACTCATCATGCCTTGATTAGACAGGTTGAAGCATGTTGTAAATGCCGGGACGGTACAGAAATCATGGGTATATGGCACGTATGAAGCTATCTGAAACGTACAATTGTTTACCCCACGTACTATTGATAGCAAAACTTGTAGCTAATAGATTTGTTAAATTCACTGCACAGAATACTCCCAAACTTTCATTGATAATGAGGATGGATAAAATCAACTGGATGAAACACAGGAATATGTTTGAGACACCCAACATGTGACAGAAACTTACTGATGAGCTGGAACTCGCCACTTGCAGAATAACTGCTTAGATCACCAGATTTCCCAGTGTTCGTAATGTTNACGGTACAGAAATCATGGGTATATGGCACGTATGAAGCTATCTGAAACGTACAATTGTTTACCCCACGTACTATTGATAGCAAAACTTGTAGCTAATAGATTTGTTAAATTCACTGCACAGAATACTCACAAACTTTCATTGATAATGAGGATGGATAAAATCAACTGGATGAAACACAGGAATATGTTTGAGACACCCAACATGTGACAGAAACTTACTGATGAGCTGGAACTCGCCACTTGCAGAATAACTGCTTAGATCACCAGATTTCCCAGTGTTCGTAATGTTGACCTGGCCACCGTGATAGGCCCAAGAGGCAAAAATCATTTTGCAGTATTGGTCATCAAATGGGAAATAAGTGACATCCATTTTGCAAACACTTTTTAAGATGTGAGGACTGAGCCACACCACAGAACCGTCGGAGTAAATTGTTGCTTTTGTTTTGCTTTCAATGTCGATGCCTTTATAGTTTTCTTGAGCTCTGTGAACGTAGAATAAGAGATGCGGTGTTACCGTTATAAAGGCCACTGCTTCTGGATCTCAAGTCAATAATACTGGTATATCATTCAACACTGCACATACACAAATATAGCTTAAAATTCACCTGACTCTAATTAGCAACGCGGTTATGAAATTATGGGGGATTTTCTCAAGAAAGCCCCTTCAAGAAACCTTCAAAATAGGCCTAAAATGACGACCAAATGTGTTATCCCTTTGGGAGGATGAGAATATCATCCCTGGAAGCAGAAAAACGTTATTCTGAGCGATTTCATTCTCCCAAGAAGATAACACGTGCTAAAATATGTTCGAGTCATTACTGTAGGCAAAAATATTGGGAAAATTTGTTTGTGATCTTGGGCGTGATTTAAAGTTTTCTTGAAGGGGCCCTCTCGGGAAAATTCATCATAACTTCCAAGCGAAGTGACAGATTTTGGTCAAGTTTTGAAATCGATTTGAACGTGTCTGCCATTAAATGATATATTGCAGCGTAGGTTCCAAATCTTTAAAAAGGCTGGTGTAAAAGTCAGTTTCTCATTTCTTTGAACTGAATGATTTCAAAGAAACTTCAGCTATTTCTCTATAGTTCTACCGTTAAACTTTTCTGAAATATTCAATATTTTCAGAATTAGAGTGTTTTTCTACTTTTTCAAGAATTCAAGAAAAATTTAACCATCGTAATTTCTAAACTGTTTGAAGCAACATGAAATAAGTTCGAAGAAAACCATAGTTTATGGATGTTTACAATATGGTATCAAGCAAAAGTCTGTCACTTTTCTGGTTTATGATTTAGAAATTTGATGACGTCACACCCTCAAATGAGTTAAAATGTATCATACGCTGCAATTTCAAAAAATATCAAAAACTTCTGAAAGTCCAACGGTGGAATTAAAGATAAGTAACTAAAGTTTGTTTCAAGCCACTCAATTTTAGGTAAAATGATCCTGGAACGTTGATACCCTACCTGTCAATGTTAGTGCCTTGACGTCCAAACATTTAATATCGGGAAATATTGCACCGTTGTAAGATCAAGTGCATTCTTACCCTGATAATGTAGCACTTCCTTTGTTCTTGCCACCTCTTGAATTAGCTTATGCTCCATCAAGGAACTTTTTCAGTGGAGGTTTGAAATGAACTCACTGTGGAGAAGCTGTTCATTACAAAGGTGCAAGAGACACATTGGATTTTGGCTTGATTGATGGTGGGTTTTGCGTTAAGTCGAGAACAGGCAAGAACGAGGGAAACAATACAACCAAAGGTGTTGTGGCACAATTATGTAATCCTCTGACGTTGCAGCCAGAACAGTCAGGCGGGCAGTGTTCGATCCCAGCAGGCAGAGCCCCAACACTTGGGCATCATGACAAGGGGTTGCGGACTCGATTAGGCCTATTCTACTTCTGCGATCCCAGCGCTTGGCGCTAACAACCGCAACTTCACCTTCACTTCACCTTCACCTTCACACCACATTATCAACGTAAGAATTAATTAATGAAATTATTACTTTGATCAAGCATTGTAAGCTGACATATAGTGGAAATGGGTTGCTGATGAAACTCACGTGTTATAAAGGCGCAGATCTGGTTTCCATATCTTTGTTGCATCAACTCTTATTGCTTTGATGTTTCCGTATTGTGAGCGATTCCATCTCAGAAATTCATCACCCCAGTACTACGATAAGATATTTCAAAAGTTGTAAAGTCTTGTTTCAGATTTAACCAAATTTTCTTGTGGGGGTATGAAGGTAAAAGGATTGTGATTGTGAGCTTTACGCCATGGATTAGAAAAAACTTGAAATTTTTGAAAAATTTGATTATTTCAAGAGATTTTGTTCAACGTTGGGAAAATGTAATATTACTTTTAATGATACAAAGAAACGTATATCAGTTTGTAATTCCATTGAACTGATACTTTGGTTCAGGAATGCGTTCCTGTTTCGAATGGGGCGAAAAACAAACAGTGAATGGTCAAGCAAGCATGAAGTCTCGTTGAATTGCCATGCGGCGAATGGCTTGGTGTGGCGCATCATAATAATACAGTAATAATGCTTTCTTTGTCCAAGGAATCAATCTACCACTATAGAAACCTTAAATTTTCAACATATCGCTTACATAATCTACAGTTGCAATCAAAATCATAGCTTTTAATTTTACTTTTGAAACTATCCAATGTCTGGGACTCTTCTATGGAAGATGGCTTGCATGCCATATCTTGATTGTAATAAAAAGGGATTATACCAAACCCTGTCGTGTTAAAATATTTCTGCTGCTACTAAGGGTGTATGGAATATCTTTCTTCACGAAAGTTTGATTCACGAAACTTGGTTTGAGATTCCTTGGAATTTTAAAGATCTTAGTAGCTAGCAAATGTACATTTAGTGGTGAGTAGACACTGTGTTTGCTTTTGTCAATGAATCCTCGAAATTTCAGCAACTATCATTGTATTCGATTCTCAGGGCTCTCCCCTGGATTTTGTTTATTTTCTTATTAACTGACCTGTCATGGAGGATCCAAACAAGTGGACAATAGCTAAACTGACTAATAACGAAAGCGTGCATCATAACCCTCAGTTTATCAAAGTTTGAAATACGTGCAAGTGTATGCAACTTTTATTCAGCTTCACTACAAACTACTCCAGAGTTTTGCACAAGACCGGTCGTTCAACTAACGCTCGTGCTGCTGATTACAACCAATCGATTTCTAGATCCCCAAGACACCAAGAAAAATGTTCTCCTTTCCATTTATGTCGTCTTTAGAAAAAATGATAAGCGTTTACCGATTGTGCTCAGTATTTTTGAGAACGCAAAGAATCTTATGATCTAACTCTGGATTTCAGCTAAAAATTAAAGCATAAATCTTAAAAATAGGTCTTGTGTACGATTTATCGTGGCCTATCAAATATGAATGGTTTTTTTGGCGCACCCAGTAGTAAGTAAGCAGACGATTATTATGAAACAGCATGCTCGTAAGATTTACTCCAGTAAAATCTTTCATGGTGGTTTTATAGAAGAACTGGTTTGAAAACACTATAGTAAGGATCAACATGAATTCGGTTTCAAAAATGTTTAGATTCTATTTTCATGTTTTGAATTATCAATCATGTTCAAAATAATTCATTATTATTCGCGACAAATAATTCATACCAAAATAGAAAAGCTGTGCTTTATTTTGAATAGCAGCAAGAGTTTGAGAGTCATGGTGGGAAAATAAACGCACTACTAAGTGTTGTTTACCTGTCGAATCCACACGTTTGTTGAAATAATCTGATTTCTTTCATCCTAAAAAAAAGTTGAAATTGAATAATAAATGAGAAGCATAACATTGTGAATTTATCACTGTGAATCATTGAAAAATTACGCAACTTCAAGCAACATTGAAAAGCTACGGCTACACTAGACTGATTACATACATATTTGTAGCTACCTCTGTTGATAGATTGGTAAAAATTCAGTCAAAAATATAAAAAAATGCTGTTTTTGATGTTGCTATTGCTTCGATAATTGGGAATTTGTAGTGAGTCTACGGCTACGCGAGCGATTTTCTGCTCGTGATGGCAATGAAGCTTTCAGAAAATATTGCGTTGCCACATGAGTAAGAATTTCCACATGTAGCATCCCTGCAATTTGTCTCGCACTATCAATGCAGCACCTTCTGAACATTGCAAAAGTTTTCAGAACTTTGAACACTCCTGCAAATTTTCTGCAGCATACTTTACTGTTGCGTCGTGTAGCTGGCTCAAAAGATTTCTACTACGCCGGCAATATATAAAAATATATAATAAATGTAATACCTGGTGAGCCAGAAAAAGTTCCCACTTTTGACAGGCCAAAATAAATCATACACTGGACCAATTTCAAATGTTTTTGATTTTATCTTTAGTCAATATCCTATATTATTCTTGGTTATTTTTGACGATTTTTTAGATGCCTGCTTATCGATATATTTACAATTTCTTGAAATTTTTTTGACTGCAGACTTTTGAAAAACATCGAAAAATAGTGATCAAATTTTCTAAAGACTGAATAAAGGAAGTGCTCCTCGAAATGATTAGGGAATTGGAATGGATTAAGTCACACGAACCATCGTTTAATGATTGCACAACATTAGTATTATTTTTATCAATACGAAGACTTTACATTTTTTACAATTTCTTTGAAAGGATACTTGCTAGCTACTATAGTTTGTGCATGTAGGGAATTAAGAAATATTTCAAACAACGGACAACATAGCAAGGAAAAGAACGGGAGTGATTACGTCAATAGATAATAAGAGAGAGGAAGAAATAATTAAATGAAGGCTGTGAAGAAATTGTAATTAATGACATATACCTTTTTGCTATTCCACAAGAGAGTCTGGATCGAGCGATATTTTTATACATTCTTACACAAAGGGTTTAACTGAGTGGCGTTAGAATTTTTTTATCTTATTTTATACATATATACTTTTTAACAATACTACAAGAACTATACCACGAGGAGCAATAGACGATGACTACCCCATGGCGTTAAATAGAAAATAAGAACTAAACTACATAAAATTTTACATAAATGCTACAGACATAAACGATAAATACTTTACTGGAGAATGTCTAAAATTAGATGTCAAGGTTCAGGCTGTAATGACTCACAAACAAAGAAAAACAAAGAAAAAATATTTGTGTGTGTTTGTTGTTATTATCATACCTCATACCTGACAACTAATGCGAGACATGATTTCCAAACAAATAGAAACGTTACTTTATGAGACTTGGTGGTTGCATGGTATGTGACTAGAATTTGAAATAGTATTATTGAAATCGACCAGTTTTGTGGATGAAGAGAAAAGTCAACTCAAGTATTTTCGAGTTCAAGTCATGAGAAAGGTCTTTATCACCATATATTAATAGCTGCGTAAGAGCATCGTTTGGAACATTGGTGATTTGGACAAATGGGCGTAATGATTCAACAACTCCAGCGAGTAGATCTGTACGTTGAACATCAAAAGAAGGGCAAAGCAACAAAAAGTGCTCAGTATCCTCATGCCATCGCTCGTTGGGCTCATTGGGTTCACGGTATCCCGAAAAATATGCTTGAATTTGTAGAGGTTTAAATTGCGGAGACCTATACTATCATGCGCAACAATACTATTCAAATTCCAACAGCAAAAATTGAGTGTTTCTGGACCAGGATTAGTTTCAACGTCACCACAAAGCAGAATGGTTCTAAAAATCAACCATTGTATGCGTAACTTGTAACACGCTAAGCAAGCAGTATAGAAGTAGGCATACTGTGATTGAAAATGCTTATATCGAACAATAAATGACAAAAAGAGGGATTCGCTTGAACAGTTCAAACGTCGTGTAAATCACTATCTTTACAATGTGATGTATGTGTGCGAATAAGGGCAAGAAACATGACTGTGTTGCCACAGTGTGAACGGCAAGGAACAATAATATTAGTACAAGCGGTAGAACAAGGATTGAGATTGCATCGAAGCAACAACAAGCCCAATAGAGCTTAAAGATCCAAAAAAGAATTAAAAATGGCCTGGAAGTTTTGCTCAGGGGAGACGATATTTTAATGGATACACGGAAATACCCTATTGTTGTCCGCCACTGATTGACTTCAACCTGCATTGTCGCAGAGAAATCTTCTCGCTGGTCCTGAGAAAGAACGGGTTACAATGCAACCATCATTGATAAATTCAGAACATAACGACGAAAAACATTTAAAATTAAAGAAATTACGAGTTAAAAGAATTTGACGATAGTTATAATGAACACAAATTGTAACACAATATTCGCAAGATAATCGATTCGGAAGCATTCTGGTGACGATTTCTACTCGTGCGCTCACTGTTATTAAAGGGATCTCGTGAGGTTTTCGAGTGTTCCATTGTTAGAATTTCAACAGAAGTAAAATAATTTATTATTTGTGCGAGAAGGCATTGTTGTTACAGGAGAATAGTTAAGGAACTTCTTTTGTTAAGAATATAGCTTTGAGAATGTTTTTGTCTGAAAGTTATGCAAGAAAAACACTGATGCCTCGGGAATTGATGCACGATTTTGGACGAAAACAACTGTTGGCATTATTTGATTCAAGATTGCTTACTAATGGGAATTGGGATAGGTTTTGATCACTCAAAACAAGCAAGGAACGAAAAAAAGGTTCTGTCACTGTTGTGCACATTCGAACATTCTACAAAACGTATGAAAAAATTGTTCGATTCAGACGCTTTTGTAGAATAGCTAAGAGTAGAGGGCTATTGAAGAAGCAGCATTGAGAGATGGGTGAATATTGCAACACAAAAAGGTCAGGTTTCCAATATGACAAAGCGATTTGAGAGCCAAAAGAGCAGATTTCACACCTTTAGTGCAGGTATTCATAAATATCTGGTATTTCTGTTCCTTTTCATTTGACTGAGTCCACTCATAGATGTGAACTCTATCCTTGAGTATAGCACAGCTCTTTGACAATAGACCTTTTCCACAATTACGTCAGTTCTTTGAAATACATCCTGGAAGATCCTTTCCCTCGATATGATGTGGAAAAAATTTGAAACTAAATGCCAAAAGAGTGCATTGCTCTCAGCAACGGATGGAACGTATAAAACTGTTGTATCCATTACTGAGAGCAATGCACGCTTTTGGGAATTCCAAGGATTAATTTAAGGTGCAATGATGACCAATTTGTGCAGTGATGAATCGAATGTCGTGCAGTGATGAATTTTTTCACTTTTCAGTTTGAAATTCTTCAAATACTGCTGCTTTGGATGTTTTCAGGATAAAGACCAATAAATATTCCTTCGCAATGAATGTCAGCTTGACCACCCTTCTCTGACAACAATTTTTCCACTCTTAGTGAAGCAAATGCACTTCCTCTTAGTTTTTTCAAACAGAATGCTGGAGATGTATACAATGCAGGCATAATTAAGTGGAAAACTGGTGAATTTTTCTTACCAGCTTGGTAGACAGCTGAACTTGAATAAAAAGTAAGTTATTCAAATTTGTGCACAGTTCAGCATTTTGAACCTGTGTTCTGCTCAAGATGTTCACAAGTTAGTCACACCTTGAAAAGAGGTTCAAAAGGCAACCGGGCTTTGAAATCTAGATTTCAGGTCAGGTTCGTTGAATTCTAGCTTTTAAATTCAGGCTCCATTTTGGTAAAAAACTGAAGAATTTTAATGACCAGCAGCCCGAAAATTGTCCCGCGCCCTCGACGCGCTTCTATATGTTCTCTTATATTTGTGGTATCCCCTCTGCAAATTGCCCCCTTCAAACCCTGGCTGATCTTTTTTACAGAGTAGACAATTTCTGGACGGATATCAATTAGCAACGTTTATAACATAAAATCAGTGACTAGTATTCAATGATCTCTATTTCTCTATTTCTATAGCTCATATGTCAGGAAATCAGCTCCGCGACAAACTGCCTTGAAAAAGGAGAACTAAATGCATCCTGTGCATTCTAGAGGTCAAATCTACCAAAAATCTCCAGGGGAGGGGGGGGTGCATGCCACTGGGCTCCTAAAACTATGCACTTCTAGCATATACTGGTGGTTTTGCAACCTGGTGGACAACTAATTAATGGTGTTCAGCAATTGATTGACAAATCCTGTCCGAGCCATGAATAAATCTTGCACTCCATACAGCCTCTGGTCACAAGGAACTTTGCCAAGCCCATTGCCACACCCTTTTGCCACACCCTAAAAGCAAACAAACTGCGATTTACACTGTTTTGTGCAGTGATGAAAAATCCTTAAATTAATTCTGGAATTTGCTCCATGACATGTCGAAGATAAGGATGTTCCAGGGTGTATTTCAAAAGAACTGACCTCATTGTTAAAAAGGTCCATTATGAGAACTTGAATCCTTTATGTTACAAAGATATCTCTTGTTTAATGAAGCCAAAAGCAGGGGAATCTTTTTCTGTATATTTTTGACATAAGAGATCTGCCCTCTGAGTTCGTCATATTGTCTTGAAGAAAATTGCAAGCTGCAGTAGCTCACAAACTTTATAACAGTTACTTACAACATCAAGAATTTGTTTTAATGCTATATCGAAAAGAAGTTCCACCGTTCCTTTCACATCACGAACTGGTCTTGCCTTCTTATTGTAGCCTTTGAAGATGTCCTCAATTAATTTCGCTTCTTCTACGGAGCCTGGTTAGAAAAAAGGATTTTTGCATTAGCTGCAAGTGTTATTTTAAAATTGAAAGAAAATTAAACGTGAACAAGCAGCGGTAAAGGTATCAAAGTAAGGATGGAAACAAGATTGGGAATACGTTATGTGTGTTGTTACAAAGTTGGAGTCATGGAAACGTTCCTTGGATGGAAAGTAATCTCTTGGCTAGATCGATCGATCGTAAACGTAGGGAAATTATAGCTTGCTTCCTTCTCCTAGAAAACATACATTTCATAAAATAGATGGGCACAGGGGGTTATTATAGAGATATTTGCAGCACAGTTTGAGCTATAAAGGACCATCATTTTTCTAATTTACATGAGCAATATCAGTGCTGTCTTAATGTGCAGAAATCTAAATAATGTTATCTGGAAGCGCTTCCCAAATGTACTAACTGACCGAGTGCAATCATTGGGCAAGCTACGCTTTCACAAAAAAAGTTTTCTGCCAGACTATGCTCTCGCTAGATGACATATCCAGCCACACGCTTTTAACTTTAAATCTATCTCCACATTCTTGATATTCAGCTTAACAAAAGCTACAAAATAATAGGACTCGTACATTGGTATATAGCTTCCTTTATTTACAAAGGAAGAACTAGAATTCTTGATAAGAAGTAATCACGAATGTTCAAGACCTGACTCCAAGATGCTTTTTGAAAGTATGTCCGACCAAATTAAAATGCAGTACATTGGACCTTGAGTGCATTTTACATTTTGCATTCAGCATGCGATCTAAAATAGTCAATCTCTTCCACTTTGAACTAAACTGCTACTCTGATCTCTTTTACGGTGTCTGGTGTTTAAGTCAGAAAACCGTTAGTTCCCCGGTGTCCCAAGGGATAGCAAAATACGACAAAAAGAAATTGATTAAGAAATAAATAAACTCAAGACACTTACAACTTGCTAATCGTAAAGCAAAGCACGCCAGAAAAAGTCTGGCAGGAAACGACATTATTCGATTCGCTTCTTCTTCGATGCCAGTTTATCCACAAAATCTTTCGTTGTTGCATTCACGAATATCTAGTTATTCTCTGTAATAACAATAAATCAGATAGTTGCTAGGAGACAAAATCTAAGTATTGCACTTAGCTTGTTTATCTTGCTGAAAATTTTATAATTAAATTTGATGAAATCTGATCAACTTGTAGGTCAAAGATGTCTTGAAATTATTTGCAAGAAGATATATTACTTCATGGTGGAAATATGCTTCTTTGAACAAAAGGTAAGAGAAATCAATATCAAAAAGCTTAAGAGTCCCACTGCTGCAATTAAAAGCTTACAATAAAATTCATGAATAATTAATTGGCTTATTGTATTCACAACTTTGTTTTATTTATACCCTAAGCGATGGTTTGAAAATATTCTTATGACAATCAATTTCACAATTTGAAACCAGGGTGTATATTAGTTTCATTTTCAATTTTCTTGAGCCTTTGCTGCTCCACCTTGGCCACTTTGCGCAAGCGCCTATCTATGAATTGGTGTATGCATCGCATCGGGTGACTCCCTGCTCGCCATTCTGGGCCTCTGTGGGATTCTTTTTTCTTTGGTATTATATACGATGCATTGTAAATTCTTAATCGATTCATTTCAAAATATTTTTAATTTTGCATAGCAGGCGTAGCTCTAACTTAGCCATCCTTAATTTAGCTCCCTTAAAATAAATAGATAGCATGATGACGATGATGATGTTGATGATGATAATATAGCATTATCTGCTTGCTCATGGTTAAATTTCTCGTGAAATACACCTTTTGGTCCTATTTAACTTTCTCTGGAATCCGAGTGTATCAGCCTGCGTGCAGTCTTTCTTTTGTAAAATTGAAAGAAACCGGAAAGTGGAAAGGCTTCACATCACCAAGAGACTCCTTGTATGGCTGACTCAGCAAAATAAAAAGATGAACGTAATCTGGTCTATCAAACTGTTCAATTTCAAACGAACACAAAGCAAAAGGGCGTTACCACAAAACAAAGGCGCTACGTAAACTCATTGTGTTGCGGTCCGGAAAATCTCTGACCAGGTTCTAATTGGTTCACATCACAATGGACTTATCATCAAAATACGAATAGTCGCTTGGACTGATTACAAGTTCATAGTTATCGTTATCAATAGACAGATGGACGCTCCAACTATGACTCGTGGACTTTCACATTAAAAATTAGGACGAAATTATCTCTCTCTATTTCATGCTCGGATATGGAAAACATAGCAACACTGTACGAAAAGCTGAGTGCTCCAGGTGATGGCGGATGTGCCTAAGTTGTCGGCTCAAGCCTGAGAAGATAAAGCGCCTCAACAAAAGCCAAAGGGACCCTGATGAATGTTTCCTTAATCCAAGAATCATAAAAACTTTTACTTTGAAAGAGGAGCTCCTCATTTTGAAGGCCACTTAGCTTCCATGAGCTTCGCCACAGCAATAAGAATTTCCAACTGCCGAAGGCTGCCATGAGTACGACTTAATCTCGTTCCAGAGCGCATAGAACAATCCATGCCCTCTCTGTTCTCAATTTCTTATGTGAGAGTCCATAAGTCCTAGTTTGAGCAAAAGAATGCTGTTGTTCTTGTAGTTGTTGTTATAGCAACTGGGACTATTTCGCGAGTCTAATGATCGCTTACAAAGGCAGTCTTTCTATTTCTCGTTCCTCAATTTTACACAAAAGGAAGACAGCACGCAGGCTAAGGGGTATGTGTTAAAGACCCAGCCAGCGCTGAAAAAGTGGGGTGGACAAGTGAAAAGCATTAGAATCTATCAGCTATGCCTCGAAGTTAAATTTGAATAGTTGAATTTGAGTTTAAAATGGTCTATCTTGGCAAGTTAAAATCTCAATTTTGGCTCAAAACTCAAATTATTGATGCTTACAAAATAATCCCCAGGAGCCTTACTTAACAAAACATTGGTATACTGCTGAGTGAAGGAAATACTCTCAGGACACATGGGGACTATAGTTGAAGAAACGATTCTGCAGCTGAACAGAACCAACACTTAGCATTAATTATTTTGGATTGAGTATAAATTCGCCAAGTTCTACTGCGCTCTGGAGTGCAGCCAAGTAAACCTTTTTATTCTCAAACTTGCTTTAAAAAAGGATCCAAAATAGCATTGAAGTTACAGATCCCCTTCAAGGCATTAGAAATCGATTTTTCTGGTCTTCTACGATGAACGGGTTCTGCAATCGTTCACCTGTTACTTGATACTACTGTTACACATTTCGGATGTATTCCTATTTCTGTTTTATATAAACATGCAAGATAAAATGGTGGATACCGAATCGGTTTGACAGCTCTTGTTGGTAAAACGAGTTGTCTTTACTTAAATGCATTGGCCTTACACTACTTCTGCGGGCTGGTTATTTCTCCTAGCTATATAAGTGCTAGAATTGTCGAAGACGATTTTACATTTCCTAAGATAGGTTGATAATACATTTGTTAGACTTCATTGGCGGTAATGTGCCTTCTTTGACAAGTTCTGCTGATATTATTTCCATGTCTATTGGTGAAAGAATTCGGTGCATCTTTTTGAAGCAGTTGATACCTTGAAGGTAGTTCTGCTTTGGGAGAAATATGTGGACGATATATACTTGCTACGTTTGAGAAATCTATATGTACTGGATGAGCGAGAAAGATTTATCCAGTGTCTGAAAAATCATTCAAGAAAGTCTATGCAACCAATTTGATAAATGTTAATTTTATTATCTTACTGAGGCTTCAACTTCACTTTCAGGTTTTTCTCAAAATTTTAGGTGCATCATTTTCTTCTGAAATTAGTATTCAGCACAAAGTCAATTTCTCAATTTGCCACAAAACAGCCAAAAAGGGGATGTTCAGTATCATGTAAACTGTTCCTCTTTGATGCTCAGCATTGACGAGTTTGCATAGTTCTGTTACAAAAATGTCTGTATCATCAGAAATCATTGCCTGACCTAAGTGGGTTTAAGGTTACGCTAAACGTTTGTAACGCGAGATTTGGTTTTCTCTCCCTAAAATCCAAACTATTAACGGAATCTAACCAAACTATACATCATTCGATGCACGAGAATGTGGGGATTCTAACCATATTAGAATAATTGGCAAATATTGTAAAATGATAGTTTCCAGGCAGATTCATTGCTTGCTTAAGAGAGTGCACCACCTTCAAAAGCTATTTTGTACCCTTGCGTTTGAGGTACGAAAATCTGACTTATACCAGCAGGAAGTGCAGATCCTAAGCTTCCAAAGTGTGTCAAGGATTTTTTCAAATTCCGTCTCCCCTTAAAACTATAGGCTGTCAAAGAGTGGCAAATGATTTTTCTGCCCTCCCACTGCTGTATTTGGCTATAAAAGACAGACTAGAGGACATAAACAGATTTTGAGATACAGTTTTCATGCTCGAAGTTTGTTCTGGCCGTGTGCAAATTTTTGAGCCAATCGAATGAATCAAAGTGACAAAATAGCTTTTTCGTACCTTTACCTAGTGGATTTTTCAGTCCTTGTAAAAGAAACTTTTACTGGATGCCATTTCATTTGTAAGCATAGAAACCAAAGAAGCCACAAGATAATCCGAGTCAAGCAATTAGGGCTTAAAAAAGAATTTACCCATTTAAACAAAGGAATTGATATAAATGGTGTGGTTTCATATTTGTTTTGAAGCATGCGAGCGGCTTAATAGGTCGAAAAACCAGGATTAACATTTGAACAACATCGAAAAAACTTTGTGTGAACAATTGTAGATTCTTTCTTTCAATCATATCAAGATTTTTCCCTTTTCGACATTTCTGTTACTTCCAAAGATGGTGGTATCTTTGTGTTTTTCAAAAGTTGGGCTGTTGAGATATGAGGAAATCCAAAAATCGACATTTTTGGCCTACAAACGTTTACCGTAACCTTATTTGAGCCATTCACTTACAGAGAGTTAGCTAAAGCTCATAGATTAGAGTTTTCGGTAATTCGTCATTTGATATTAAGATTGTGCAAAGTAAATCATGAATAAATTATAGAAATTAAGTTAAACTTTCAGCCAGAAAACGAAGTTGTAGCTTTTAAAATTGGTTTTATAATTTTGCAATACGATTGTGCAAACAGTAGGTACATTTTTCTGATTCACCCAGTAGTTTTTAATATGTTGATGATAATTTTGCTGTGCTTGAGAAATGTTGACGACAGTCTGACAATTTTTGCAACATCAATCTTTTGGCGTATTTGTGATTGTTACTTAATTTAAGATGTGTGGAAAATTCTTCTGATAGAATTCTAAGAGCGTGCAACAACAAGTTTGTATAGATTTAACAATAATAGCGTTTTAACTCTTGACGTCACAGTTCACCAAACTCGTATGCAGTTTTTAGGACATCGCATAGATGCAGAAAATTGTCTCAGATCTCAAACAAAGAAGTAACAGTAAAAAGACAAACTCACTGGCAATCGATGAATTTATTCTGGCATTTATTTATTCTGATCTACGCTATGTGCTCTATATTACTGTAAATGATAAATATACGACTTTGCTTTGTATCGGAAAAATGACATTTCGTTTTAAATAATAAATCATTGATAAAATTAATGAAAGATTCTTCAGTGGTATAAAACTGAAAGATAGCCGTGAATTTTAATCTTGCAACTGACCAGCTCCAGGAAACAATATGAAATATTTTGGTTGTTGCTTTCACATTAATGGTAGGGTTCAGCTCATGGCGAGAAAATTTTAACAGGGTTCCGTCGCCAAATTGTACAGAAATCCTTAAAACTATTGTTTTAAGGACGTGTTGACTTTCTCTGCAGTTTGTTTTGTGGCTTCACCCAAGCCATCAAAAAGTTACCGTCCAGGCCTCCAATTAAATCAATCAGGGGTGAGGGGGGTTCCTTATTCAGGGAATAAGGATATGCCGCCCTTAAAGGCACACTGTCATGGCGCTGATTCCGAATACAATTGGAAAGAACAGAATCGGGCTAGGTTTAGTGCTTTCGATATAAATCGAAATGCAAGAAGATGATAACGGTAGAAGTCTCTCTATTTGTGAAGGAAAGCATGATCCGAAAAGCACACACTTGTTGAAAATACTCAATTACTAAACCTTTTGCTTTATCTATTTCATCAACAGGCGTAGCTAATTTCATGCACAATATTTCACTTTGGAGTGTATACCATTTTGCAGTTTTGGTCTACCAAAGGCTATGCTTTTTCTCGGATTGGTCTGGTCAAGGTTATAGCTCCTACAGTTTTAGTCTCACCAAGGGTATTGATTCCCTCTATTTTGACGTTTGCCCAACATACAACGGTAAGATTTTGGGAAAATTTGTCAACGCAAGGGTACCATTTTGAGAAAAAGTGTCTTTAGCCAACGGTGGTCTTTGAAAATGTGGACGACATACGTTTTGGAAGGAAGGAATCGCATTGATTTCTCGGTATCACAATACTAATTTCCAACCCTTAAATATGATAACCAATACAAGAGACTACTTACAATGTATCTACAATACGTGTAAATAATACAGAAAAGGGAAACAGCGACCCGGTAACCCAAAACAGAAGTAACCTGTCTGAGCCTCATCAAAATGAATCATGCAACCGATCTTGAAAATGTCTTTGAATTTGTGGGAATTTGACCATTGACTCATCCAATGCAACTGACTGTTTCACCATTTTTGGTCACTAATGTAAATCTTGGTGATTCCCAACAGTTTTAATTTTGGCTATCGTTTAAGAATATTAGATGTGGGTTACCGTAAAGGCTCTATGAAACCCCCGGGGGCTTATTTAATTTCAGAGACGCTATAGGCGGAGGCCTAAAAGAGGAGGGCTTATTAGAGAGGGGGGACTTATCCACAAAGTCCAATGATAATGATATAACTGATAGCTTTTTAGTTCTTTTACCTTCTATTTTGCGGAATAAAAAGACAATTTACCCGTCAAATACACTAATTTGATACAGTTCTCATCGTAAACTATATCGAAATCAACATGCAAACTTGTTTTAGCTAAATGAATGGACAATCTTTTGCAACTTCTGATATTTGGTATAAATGGGAGAGGCTGAACGGAGAGAAGGCTGGCTTACGATTTTGGATTAGAAGGGACGGGCTTACCAGAGAGGGGGCTTAATAGCGAGAGGGCTAAATAAGGCTTTTACATGTCCTTAGGCTGACTTCAGGTTCCGGTTCCTAGATTTCCCTTTGACATCATAAAACTAAAAATAACGGCAATGAAACCCCCACCAATTTAAGGTTACTGTACCCCTTCAGTGACTACTTTCGGTGTTTTCTCTCTTGATTGTGAAACACGTGGCACAACACGTATAAACTATACATAATTCGATTCATCATCAAATGGAGAGTATCTATGACCCAAAAAGAATACAAAAATCCAAGAACTATGCGCTGTACACCCGAAAATGTGAAAATTTGACCTCCACCTTCCATAACCTCCACGTACCCCCAGATAAGTTTCATATAAACATAAACGAGATTTTTGCCTTCTCAACTCATTAATCTGGCAGAGAGTGTCGCAAATTTCCTTTCTGTGTCTTAGCTTCAGAATAATTAATGAAACAATTTTGCCCTTCGCCCCCTGGTCTCGTTTTGAGATTAATTTAACTGTTAAATTTGGACCATGGAAGTTTTCTCAAAACTGAGAAACTCTGTGGTCCCCCTATGCTTCTTCTCTCTGTCTGCTGTCTGCCAAATCTTAGCCAATTACGTTAAGCCGTTGGTTACAGGGAGCTGTATGAATACTCATTGGTTGCTGACAATTTCATTTTGAGCAAAGGGCGGAAATAGTTTCTTAACGTAAAACTCCACTGTTGTCAATGACTGACATTGGTCTGGCCAAATTGAATCCTCTATTTATTTAGCGCAGAGTCATAAGAATGTCATGGATATCAAACCGCAAAATCTATTCAACAGGAAATGAAGGGCACCTGAAACCTTTGGTCACAAAATTCATTGAAAAATAAAGGAAAATTCCTTGAAATTGACAGGAATTGTAGGTAGATGTGGTGTGCTATCCAAATATCTAAAAATTCAAAAATTGATTGAATAAACAAATTTGTCGTCCTGAAGGGGTACAGTAACCATAAGATAAATATTGTAGCATAAATACCATAAGATACCTATGCAGTCTTGTATTTTCCTTGTATGACTTTGACGAGGTTCTTTGTCTCAACAAATGCATTTCCTGCAGCAGCAACTAATGCCAATACAAATATTAGCGACAAAAATACCTTTTTAGCTGGGTGGTACTCTGACTGCAGACTCATGTAGAACCATATAGGGAATATTAGTGACAGCAAGCAGTTGAATGTACCACCAACCAGGGACAGTGCTGGACCAAAATTCGGTATCAACAAAGCACAAACCAACATGCCTATCATAAAGCTTATTCGTATTACGCATCTCTGCCAGCAGAAACCTGCAAAATGGATCATGGTTGAATGAGAAAGGATTCTGCCAAAAATACGTAACGGGTATTACAATCAAAAGTACTCCTGTTTGAAAAATCACCAAAATTTAATTACAAGACCGAGCTTCAAATTCCTCTTATGGCAAGTAGATACGGGACCATTGAATCATTTTCCCAGACATAACTGATCTCCACCCCCCCCCCCTACACCCCCTCTAATGTGCGCCCCTGGACTCCAGGTAATAAGTCCATTGAATCATGAGCGAACTACTAGTCTAAGGGTCCACCAAGTCGGTCCATCCGATTTCATCGTGGACCGACTTTTTTCTAACGAGGAAATTTTTGGACCGACTCAGAAATTATTGGGGGGTGGGGTGTCTGTGAAAATTAGCAAGTTTAGCTCTTTTCACGACAGCCTGGTTTCGAGTCATACCGCAAAAAGTACCGATGATTATCAGATCAATCTATTTGCAAATATTAAGCTTTTAATTCATAGGTTTGATAATCGACTTTCGATGATTTCTTTAAACAGGAGTACTTGTTTCTGGAACACATGGTAGCATTTCAAAGTTTACTTCCGAAGAAGCGAAACCTGAAGCGTCAAACGAGTCTACCAATTTACTACTATATTTTAGAAATTCTATACCATACTTATATAGTCAAGAGAAAGGAGCGATGGATCTATTGTATTGTGCACATACATAGAAAGTTTTGAAAGAAAGCGTGGAAAACAATTGTCTTTCCCTAGGGACAGTGGTTGTCTAATCGTCATAAACCGGGTGAGTATAACATGCATCCACTATTTGGAAGATGGCATTGAGAAATATGAAATCGATTCGAAAAACATCAGCTGTAGTGCCTGACGGAGGCTTTAACTTAAAGGTAATGTGTCCATGTAAGTACAGCGGCTGTGCAGGGGGCATGCCAATTTCACTTGATATTTCATGTGATCACTTTGGTAGCGAAGCTTACAACGTGGCAAGGACTGATCTAAGCAGGCTGATGACTTACTTGCGGTTGCGCTTTCGGAGCTGAAATTTTAGTTTGCATGTGATCAGTTAATTCTGCCAATCAATGCGCGCTCTGTGAGGTTCTTCGTCAGCATCGTGTCAGCATATTTTGACAAGAGTGTATACGCGGCTGTACTTACGTGGACACATTGCCTTTAATGGTGGGAATCTTTAATGATTTGCAATGTACGATTTGGCTCTCAAATAAGAAATTCCCGAGAGTTGGTTTCACCATGGTTTCACTGGGCTTTGGTTAACCAATATAGACTTGGATGGCTGTGTGTTTTTTTTCGCCTTCAGACTACCGGGTGGGTCAAACAATTTTCACACATTTGAGAGCCTCTAGCTCTCAAATCATTTATCTGATTCCAGTAAACTGACAATATATGTGTAGCTTATACATCAATTTGGATCAGAAATTTAGGTTGTCAAATTGGTCATGTCGTTCTCAACTCACAAGCAATTTTATAAAAAGTTTTCATCTCAAAATCGTTCTTAAAAGGTTTGAACTCTTCATCAAGTTTGCTAGCAACGTATTGCAACAGCGATTTATTTTATCGCTCAAACGTTTACTTATTATACAAAGAGGCTGCTCTATAACCGACACTTGGAACTGCCATTTTGCCATTTTATCATTCATTTTCCCACTCATTTTCTCACTCGTTGTTACTCATTTTCATGAATCCCAATCCTCAACTTCTTTCAGATCTAATGTCCTATTTCCATGATATTTCATACACTCGTACTCAACTCAGCATAACCCCTGCAACTTCAGGTTAATAAAAAAGAACTACCAACTGATTGCTTTAGATTACAGCTAATTATTTTTGAGCTTGCTGTTGCTGTTGCTGTTTTTGCTATGTAATCTTCGTAGATTTAGCTTTTGGTACTGTATACCATGTGTAACTTAATATCTATTGAGGAATTATGAAAAAGTTTAGCAATTTTTCGTCTATTTTCTATTATCGCGAGGCTAGATTGCCAGCAAACTTGATCAATTGACATGAAGAAATGGTCTGAGAACTACAAGCATTCTGTGGCTTGAGAGCGGCAAACGTCTAAACAGTTTTGGACCCAAACTGTATTGTTTGACCCACCCTGACTCACATGTATGGTTAAAGACGGGTTTTTGACACATGCTTTTTCTTTATAACAACCCATAACAACGTAAATTGATAAAATATAACTATTCTCGAGGATATTGTCTCGATTCCTTCGATTCCAAATCTGTTATAGATTGAATAACACGTTTCTGACGGTTTTGACCAATCTGAGGGAAGTAACTTTATCAATAATTAACTTCTGAGAGAAGGAAGCTTCCAAACCTAAGATAGAATATAAAAACTAGAGTTGAAGGTCCATTGAGGACGATTTGAAATTTTACGAATTGGTTGTGCAATTTTCCATATAACTCTTTAAACAATGATATACAGGGTGTCCCAAAAAAGTATCCGACTTTTAAATTTGAATAGATCAGAAAATACTTGATAATAATAATAATAATAATAACAATAATAATAATAATACGAATATTTATACAGGATAACCTATCAGCATAATGATTATGCTGTTATCTTAAGGGTCCTGTCATAAAAGTAAAAGGAAAAGAACTTATAGCTGCTACATTATGTGTTTGTTTTATAAAAGGAAATATACGTATCGATAGTTTCTTCACGAGAAATGTTCATTTAAAAACGAAGTAAAAACAATCCTGGACTCAATCTTCCTTGCATCGAGTGGCAATTCATTAAAAAGCCTCCCACCAGCAAAAGCGACACACTTTTGTCCAGTTTTCGTTTTCATGTGTGGCAGTTTAACGGTATTGTTATTATTTCTTGTCCCTTTTCCGTGGTTTGTTCTTTCAAAATACTCTTCAAAGGGTTCACATACATTCTTCTGTAGGCAGTCAAAAACAAACTTGCATACGCTCTTCTTCATTTGATTCTCTATGTTTGGAATTCTCAAATCTGCGTTCGGGGGACATTTTGATTTTATAATGTTTATACTTCGTTTCTCAATACTACGCAATCGCTTTAATTTTGAATTTGGCCATCCAAGCCCAACTGATCCACAATACGTGAATAGGGGCATGATCATTGCGTTGTAGATTACTACAGCTGTTGACGTATCAATGGAACTGCGAATGCGCCTGAGCAGGTTTACCCTTCCTGCTGCCTTTTTGCTGGTTATATCAAGATGAATATCAAGAGTTAATGAAGGGTCTAATGTTACTCCGAGATATTTATATTGTGTTGTACAATTGATGGAGGTCTCGCCGACTTTGATTTTGAGCTGTCTTTCTTTGAATTTATTCAATCTCTTTGCTGTGCCAAAAAGCATAGCTTCGGTTTTCTCTTTCTTCAGATTTATGATTAGCTCGTTTTTGCACAACCAGGTGGCCAGGCTGTTAACATCTTGATTCAGATAGCTTTCAATGATGTTCATTTCACTACTTGATGTAAAAATAACAGTGTCATCT
>REGL01000235.1:6098-30165 GCA_004194395.1 Aurelia aurita complex sp. Pacific
GTCATTTTAATCTTTGTTATACGCCAAGTAACCATCAAGTCCCTTTACCTTTTTTTTTCGTCTTCTGTTTCTTCTTTCATTTAGAATAGTTACGTTGCATTATTTTATTTAATGGAAATGAACGATTGCGGAAAAGACAGTGGTATAATATTCCAACAAAAACCCTGGCTTTCTGCATTTAATTCATCGATCAAATTGACATAATTCGGTAGGAAGCAGGGAAATTGTTCTGAAACTCCTTTCCCACAGTCTTTATGCCGCAAACGTTCATTGTAATTGATTTAGGTTGTAGTTAGCGTATAGTAATTAGTTTACAAGTATTCTTTGTTTTCTTTTTGTGCGTTGTCCTAGTAGTGTTCATTGTTTTTTGTTATATGTAAGAACATGGGGTAGCCATGCCATTTTGCTCCTCACGTTATTGTCCCTGTAGTGTTGTGCAGTTGTATAGTATTAATATGTAGAGTAGGTAAACATGTATTGTAAGAATTTTATATGGATAAAAAAAAAATGTCTCATAATTTCAGCACAGAGTAGCCAATTTCAGTCAGGTGAATTTAAAAATATATTTAAACACTTAACACTGTTGAACAATATCGACCTGGCGAGCTAAACTAGAAGCTTGTTTTCTAATATGGAGACACACAGCATATATTTTACAAAGCATTGATTTGCTGTAAACAGTTGTCAACAACCACAAGCACAATGCGACGGAGACAGATTTGAAGACAGATAAAATTTAACGATTCATACTTACAAAACAAAGAAGCAGACAATGGTGGCCCAGGTACAAATTGCGAATGTGCATAAGACTGTCCCACTTGATGCCAAAGCCTAGAATGCAAAGAAAAGAGTTTAATTCAGATAACTATACCGGGGTCCCAAAAAAATGTATACGGATTTGGTTGACTCCAGCGCTGTGAATTTAGCTTCAATCAATGTCTAATCAGTCTAAAAATGTTCTTCGATAATTAACTTGAACATTGATACCTCGTTTGTTGACATTAGTACTTAGAGAGCAGGAATATCAATCTTAAAAGCTCAAACTTGCTTCTTCCTGCAAACCAGAGCTTTAGCCTTTTGGCCTAAGCAATTTCTTAAGGCACAGCGTATAAATCAACGATATCCTTGATATAATTTGAGCAATATTAAATTTTCTGGTATTCTTTTTTTCAGAAGTCACCCCCAGTCACCCATTGGGCAGTTTGTTAATGTTTCATTAGTTTCAGTTCATAATTTCGATGTGCTTCAGGCCAAAGCTCTGGTTTGCAAGTGGACGCAAATTTGAGCTTTCAAGATTGATATCTCTGCTCTCAAAGCACCAATACCAACAAACGAGGCATCTATGTTCAAGTTAACTATCGAGGAACATTTTGAGAGTGATTAGCCATTGATTAAAGCTAAATTCACACCGCTGGAGTAAACCAAATCCGTATACATTTTTTTGTGATATCCGGTAGATAATCCACAAAATGTGAAAAGGTACCGGGCAGCATGATACAAAGATGACAGTATTACCTTTAAAACAAGCATACAAAAAGAGTTTTTCCTTTATTTTTCTCTCCAATATAAGGGGAGCCAACATGTGAGGGTCGTATAGGGGTTTTGGGGAACAGGGAAACATGCCCAAAAATGATTGAGGGAACAGGGAACAAGCATAAGTCTGTAGAGGGAACAATCAGTTTCCTTGCAGGGATCAAGGAACACTGTAGAAGATTACGTAAAGTCTTTGAGAAGAAAGTTGATTGATGAAGCTTGTCAAAATTTAGGAATGTTCGTCCTCTTTGTGTCTCACAATATTTTTTATGCGAATTCGATTCAGTGTCTGATTCATACTCAGAGCAGTGGTCACACTAATCCATTGACCTCGTTTTTTATTCAGTTTCATGAGGTCGAGGGAGCTGTCAGGCAGATCTGTCAAGCGATGGTCTTTGAGATTCTTGAAAGGCAAGGAGAGAATGGTTTTTTCAAAGTTTTATAGAGCAATGTTTTGGATTTCTAAGAAATGCTTGAACGATGTTGGGAGAGGCATTCTATGCCAAAGTAGAATGCATGTTCTCAAAATTTTCCTGGCGCCTTTGCCCCCCAGACCCACTCATTTCGAGATCCCCCAGACCCCACTCGTCTTCTGTACGTGCCATTGGCTACAGGGATCCCTATTTNGTGTCTGATTCATACTCAGAGCAGTGGTCACACTAATCCATTGACCTCGTTTTTTATTCAGTTTCATGAGGTCGAGGGAGCTGTCAGGCAGATCTGTCAAGCGATGGTCTTTGAGATTCTTGAAAGGCAAGGAGAGAATGGTTTTTTCAAAGTTTTATAGAGCAATGTTTTGGATTTCTAAGAAATGCTTGAACGATGTTGGGAGAGGCATTCTATGCCAAAGTAGAATGCATGTTCTCAAAATTTTCCTGGCGCCTTTGCCCCCCAGACCCACTCATTTCGAGATCCCCCAGACCCCACTCGTCTTCTGTACGTGCCATTGGCTATAGGGATCCCTATTTGCTGCTGCTCCTCGAACAATCTCATCTGAAATGTTTTCAAGAGCTGTACTCTGACCTTTTTAAAATGATTCAAATTGCCACAGCAATTTCTTTTGCAAAAGCTTCTGGCAAAAGATGTCTGACTAGACAATGATTAAGTATGAAAAAAGACATTTCCTCGAATATCAAGATCGAGCAACCAGCGCTAAATCATTTTGGAGTAAATGCTAAGAAAAGCAATTTGTAATTTCGTAGTTGATATGCTGGACTGTTTGTTTCAAATAACAATTATCCGTTTACTTTCCTAGGCCTTCCTAGATTAAGTTACAATGATGGGTATAAATTCTCAATGCAAATGCAACAAAACGTCCTGCCTATTTTTTGTTCATTGCAGCCATGATGCAAGATATAACTAAAAGGGCGTTTCCCCTATTTTCCAAGCGTCTGAAGGGTGTGGTCCAAAAAAATTTCTGGGGCTACGCCCCAGATCCCCTCCCTTATCATGTGCTGCGTACTCCCCTGAATGTTGTACTGCCCGTCACTGCAGCCATTTACAGAAATGGAAAGGAGAAGCCAGTGTTGCAGGCTCTTACTGTTGTGGCTGTGGATGTTCAGTTTTTGATAACAGAATGTAGCTGTTCAGATATGTTGATCTTGTTTTATTCATTTTTATTGTTGTTTTTTTTATGCTTTGTTTTATTCTCTCTCGCTCGTTAGGATACAAAAACAATTTTTTCTAAAAGTAATAATTTGAAGATGCCAAAAAGGAAGTTTTACGAGGGATCTTGACAATTTTTGTTTGACATACTTTTTTGCAGGTAACATTTTAAAAAGTCACCAGGGAACAAATGATAATTTTACAAGGGAACAGGGGAACAAGGACCCCCCTATACGACCCTCACATGTGGAGCGAAATCTAGATATTGACGAATCTGAGCCTCTCCGGGGAAAAGCGTTTCACACTATATTTTCTGAAACACCCAATGAAACGAAAATTCAGGATATAGAACACTATCACATCCCTGCTGAATTTTTCGCATCAAGTTTGCTAAGAATTTCTCATACAACTAGATTCAAAGCTATTGCATTCATAATCAACAATACAGTGTGTTTCTGCAGTTTTTCCATTGACATTAACCCTCTTTAGGAAGTACTCGATTAAACAAGTAGAAGAAGTGGAACGTAGCTTCCGTGCCTACAAGCGTTTTACTTGAACATAACATAGCGTCAAAGGCAACTACTGAAACATTTAACGGTTTTAATAAATACCTTCTGAACACCACGTTTGAAAGAAATCACATTTGCTTTTCTTCCTGACCCAGACTTACTGTAACTGTCAATTTCATCGTTTATATGAGCTAAAATAAATCAGAAATTGACAAATATTAAATTAATAAAACGTAAGAAAAAATAAATGAAACTGTTTTCTTTCAAAGATGATTCTAATTTCCATTTCCACATTAATTGACAGCGTTTCTTTAGCAAGCAGTGCAGTAATGGCACTTAAATATTTATTACACAAGGATAAATCGTACTTCATAAGCTTTTAAACAGTTATATAGTATATAATGTAAAATATACCACAATTTTGTCAGACGTTTTGATCTACCAAGATAGATTGATTAGATAAAATAATCCCCAGTATATTTAAAAAGCACATGCTAAATAAAGAATCCTTTTTGATAGATGATTACTCATAAAAAATGCTTCCAGGATTATTTCAGCAACAGTTGAATTCTTACTATGCACCCCTTCTAGTGACAAAGAACTTGCAAAATTCCTTTGAAAGATGAAAAGTGGAACATCTACCAAAGCTTTAGACATACCTGCAGACCTATATTTCCTTTGATAATTCAGAGCAAAGCATAGAACCAACACCTGTTTTAAAGAAGATAAAAAATACAGTTATATAATTTCTCTTCCTTGGGACAAGAAATTCATTTTCAGGTGATTTTGTGTTGACTTTTTTCATGTGTCCCCATTGCACTATTGCAAGAGTAGTAGCTTACATTGAGAATGCAAGTTAAAACCACCACAACAATGCTACAAGCAATTGTTTACAAAGAATCAATGTATTTCTTACCTCAAGAACTTGGACAGACCAATCTAAAAAAGAAATTGAGAAGACTGTTAAATCTAAATCTCTAAAAATAATTGCGGCCAATTTTCTGTGGCTCAGACTGGTTAAAAAATCTGATTCTTATGACTTACAAGAGGGTACTTGGTCGAATAAAGAGAGACGTGTTTTGTAAGTAATAAAAATACACATTTTTTTATATAAGAAACTGGTTTATAAGAAACTAGTACTACGATGACCAAAAAATTAAGAAACTCTAGTACTACGCTCAAGAACAGTTAAGAAACTCTAAAACTTTATTTCTTTGTGTCTCTCTTATTCTATGTCTTTCTAACAAAGGTACATTAGTCTTTTCTTGACTTTTAACTGCAAAATTGGTAAATTTTTGCCTTGAGGTGCATGGCTTCTTCTTGATGACAATGTCAATGCAAAATGGAAGCCCTTTCTCGAGAAGAAGGCTCAAGTTCGAACAATACCGCAATTTTAGGCCCAAAAAATAAGAAACTGATTAAGAAACTTTTACTACTAAAACACCGAAATTTTCATGCGAAATTAAGAAACTTTTAGTACTAAGTGCTGATCCAAGTTTCTTATAAAAAAAAACGTGTAGTTCTTAAAGTACATACTTTGCACACATCAATATGACAAGAATTTTTTATGTTGTTATGATAAGAATTCTTGAGCCATATGTATGAAAGATTGTAAAGTTTTCTAAACAAGAATTCTTAAGCAGGAAAACCAAGTTAAATGTGTGCAAGGCCTGTACTGTAAGTTTAATAAGCACAAACCTGCAACAACAAATGCTTGCGATGTTTTCTTCTCCGATGTGGCCCATTTGACTGAGTTCAGAATAGATCTATGGGAGAAACCTTCTTGTAAGAATTACAGTTTTGAATGTGATTGATTAAAAAATAACACAATACATTGCAAGAGTAGCTTACACTCTGACCAAAAACAGAAATGAAATGGGTATCTAAGGAAAAGGTAGTTTTCATTGATAATCTGATTTCATGAACTTTTGTCATCCTATAACATAAGCAGCAGGGTCTACTGGAGTAGAGTGGATAAACTTAGGGCAAAATGGGTAGGGCAAATATTTGGATACATTTTGCTAAAATCTTTGTTCATATTTTTCTCGGCTGCAACCATTTGAACTATCCTCCTTAACATTGAGAGCATTTATTTATCAGTTCAAGGCCTCCTGTTTTCCATTAATGAACACTACCCATTATACCCTACAGCTTACCAATTTTACCCCACAGAAGACCCCCATCAATTATGAGCTCATCAAACAAAATTTCAGAATGTCCTCCAAAAGTCCGTTAAAGGTTTGATGATTAGTGTTAGTCCACAATGCCTCCAAAATCTTCAGCATGATAAAAATTTAATCACAAACTATTACTGTAGGTTTTCAATAAATGTTAAACAGATATGTATAATGAATACCTTGATCCAGCAATCGCATAAAAGAACATCCACCAAGTGTTAGAAATGGCATCAATGTGTATGTTTAAATTCAGGATGCGTATGCTACAAAAATTGGTATCATTTAGACACTTCAACCAGACATTTTATCAAACAATCAATCAATTAATCAGACATGCTATTAATCATCTAGAACTATTTCATTCTTAGCATTATTGAAAAGAATAAATTGATTGGAAAAGATTGAATTCTTCTCATCTGCAAAACTCCTAATTTTGAAATTTTTATTGCATGATTTTTATCATATATATAGGATAAGAATCTTTCTGCTGTCAACAGAATTACAAAGCATTTTTCTTGTGCAGAGGATGATTTTCTGTGACCTATTTGTACACAAAGCAAATTGTAGTGCAACTAGGGGCTGTGTAGCCATGCATGCAAACTTTACTACACCACACTGTGAAGTTCCTTAATGGCACACCTTGGCAGTGGAAAAGTAAAGTCTGCATGCAGGCTAGGGTGTTTGACATATATTTGTTACTACCATTATTAGAAAGCTAAACATTTTGTGCTTAAAGTTAGTTGACGGAGCTAAGTAGAGGCAATCTATAAATAGGACAAAGAAGCGCCTATGCATGTAATTGCTCCCCCTAGTGAAAAGATATGCACGCATGTGTCGATATCATCAAATACAATTGGCTAATTTTAGACATGCATATGCAGCTCTTGGGTTAGCTATTTATCTCCGTCAACTAACTAACATTTTCAAGTTGTTATTCATAAAGACAAGTGCCTGGACAGAACTGAGTTGCATATTTATGTGTGGAGTGGCATTGTGTAGTCTTTATACATTTATATATATATACCTGTTATATTTGGCAAAAGTTACAACTGCACATAGAATTGCAATGATAGCAAGTGTAGCATGAATCCATCCAGTTATTTCACAATTATTTGTCCAAGCACTCTTTTCCCTTTCACAAATTACCCGCCCCCCTGAAAATGATGTTTGATTCCGGAAGAACTGAACAATGTCACTAGAACACTTCAAATAATGTGCACACTTCTCTCCCATCTTCAGTTTTTTGTACAGATTCTCTAAGAGTATTCCTGGATAGATGGTGAACAATCTGGGTTATTGATGTGATGCCTTGACAGCTAGGGGCCTGCAAAATTGATGGTTGCTGATTTAGGCTACTGAAGTGTGAAGTTGGTGAGCTGAGCTTCTTGGCACAATATTTCGTATGCAGACAGTTAAAAATACGTCTTTCACCAAAACAGCTCTGCAATGTTAGATAGCTAATTAATATTGCATAAATAAGGTTTAAGATGTTTATGACAGCCCCAAGCAAGGTCTCTCTCTTTTGCACCGACACAGTGACTTTACTGGCAATCAATTGATGATGAGAAAACCATAGTGCAGAACTAATAAATGATTTGCAATCAAGTTCTTCTGTTTATCATGCACATCTAACCGTCAGTCTTGGGTCTCCAGCTTCCCTTCATTGTTTGAAGTAATATCGAGCAAATAGGCCTAATTTTCGAAATGATTCCCCGTCCTCCGGGCTTGCTTCAACTCAATTGGTGATTAAGACAACTTGATAAGTAGAAACGGCACTTGAATTGTAACAGCAAGTTCTTCTGTTTAAGAAGTAGGTCCTCCCAAGTCTTGTGCTCTGTTTTCCTTCGTATGAATGCTGAATAACCTTAGAAATGCTTCGCTTTTCTGCAGTACGTAGCAGCACCCACTGTCCACCATTAACAAATTTTTGCATCTCACGTGATCACGTGAAAAGAAGAAGACAGACAAAGGATCTGCACTCAAATGAGGCAACAATAGCCAATTTTGTTTCCGGGAAATTAGTGGAAAAAGCAGATTGATAAGTACAAATCACGGACCAATGGCTTTTTTGGATCACTGTTGGATCTTGGATGAGTCAAACTATGCGAAAATGCATCTATTGTAAATCCCAATTCATCAATCAATCGTCTATCTTCGAATAAGCACTCTCTCGAATAAACCCCCACTTCAGCAATAATTTTGAGATCCCCCTCATTCGAATAAGCCTCAATCGAGGCATTTGAATCCTAAGGGTGAATTGTGCATGAAAAGTGAAGATTCTTCATCTTGGTATCATGTTTACAGTCGTATGAACGTAACAATGTTTTAATGAACGGTTCAATGTTTCTCATTTTCTCCACACGTATTTTTTAAAGCGAAACTGCTCACGAGAAACTCAATTTTGAGATCGCTAAAAAATAAGAAACTCCACACATTATCACTTTATTTTCACCTGTTTCCAGAATCATCTAAACATGGGTGTTTTGTTATGTTCACGAGGACATAGGTAGTGAGCATGAAGATTGTTATGGAGCCTCTAAGAAACTCGTAAGAAGCTCGTAAGAAACTGTGCTGCGAGTGCTCAAAAATCGCACCATTTTAAGAAACCTTCAGTACTGGGCCAAATTCTTAGTTTCTTGTAAAAAATACGTGTACTGAACATGAAGATTGTAATGGAACATGTAAGAAACTCATAAGAAACTCTGAGTACTGAGAATCGCACAATTTTAAGAACCTTTTAGTACTGGCCTAAATTAGTTTCTTATAAAAAAATACGTGTAATGAACATGAAGATTTTGAATGGAGCCTGTAAGAAACTCCGAGTACTGAGAATCGCACAATTTTAAGAAACTTTCAGTGCTGTCCCAAATTCTTTGTTTCTTATAAAAAATACGTGTGCCTTCATCAGCTAGTATAGCAGTATTTCATCACGCATCTACCATGGGGCTCCCATATTATCCAAGAAGCCCCCCCCCCTCACTCGAATATAATAATCCAGATTTGCCTTTTGCAGATTCCGTGCTTGCATTTGGCAAGTGCTTGCGAGCAAGTAAGACCAACAACAGACAAAAGCAACTGGTTTGTATGATCAGATAGCTTCCATATATTTCGAATTACAGTGCAGTTCGTTCATAATTTTTACAGTAAGTTACGTAAAGGCAAAGTCTTCCAACAAAATGAAACTTCCACAAAATCTACATATTTTGACAATTTTCTGACCTTGTCGTTCGCTCCTTTTAATGCAAAGTTTTCATTAGGAACAAGTTTTAAGGCCCCTGAAATCTAATGATTTCAATGATAAACTTAGGAATCGTTGAGAAAGTACCACTGACAAAAAGTCGTTCTGGAATTTATTGCCAAAAATTCTCTGAAGTCAAATTTGCTGATGATATAAGCTTGAAATAAAATAGCAAGTCTTTATGTCGAGGAACTTAATTGCAAGGATCTTTGAAATAACATCACGATAATTTCTGCCAGGAAAATCTAATAGAACGCTATTTATCAAAAATTAGCTGGAAATAAAGAAACCTCTGCTATTCAAATTTGCTGTAAAATGTGTATGAAAGGAACAACTACTGAAACTAACGAAAGCAAGGCCTAATTAGGTTGATAATTCAAGTTTGGTTTAGCTGTCATCAAATCTAATCAAAGTCAACTCTTTCGAAGCGAATGATCTCATCTATCAAAAATTACTACTGCGTTACAAAACAGTTCGTTCATCATGTTTCTTCCTTTTTCTTCTCAAACTTTCACAATTCCTGCAACAACCCCCGATTCGATTCCACAATGATCTTCACCACGAAGAATCTTGAAATATCCTGAAATAAGGAGAATAATTTTGATAATATCAAGAGGTATGCAATTTGGTGTCTGCTTATTTGAAAAAAGGGAACTTTACTCTCACACAAAAGAATTGGTCACTCAAAAATGATACACGTTTTTTTTTGACGAGAAACTAGATTGTAAGAAACGCGAACGAAGATGGTCACAATTTTGAGAAACTCTTGTGCGATGTCTGAGAAGTAGTGAGAAACTTTTGAAAGTTAAATTCAAGGATGTTATTGCGGCAAATATGTTGCTGAATCCTTATTCTTAAGTAATATTAACTAACCGATTATGATTTGAACATAACAAAACACTGTTTCTTCCTGTCTGATGTTTTAGATGCCAAGAAACATATCTGGAGCAGTTATTAGAAATTACGTGATAATTCATATATTCAAAAATAAGAAACAAATTAAGAAACTTTCAGTCCTAAAATGCGAAAATTTTCTTGCTGAATCAAGAATCTTTCAATTTAATTCAATTAATTAATTTTTAGTATTATGGCCTGATCCAAGTTTTATATAAAAATGCCTACTGTATCCAAAGAGGTACACAGAAACATAAGGACAAAAATAAGCCCTGCCTTTGTCTCCCCAGTCTGGGTTCCATGAGTTTGCAACCAACCTAAAAAGCAGAGAGAATTCGAATAATACGAATGGTTCCTAACCATTATTAACCAATCAACTTCGTCATAACTACAACAGTAACGGGAAAAACGAGTCAATGTTGTCCATACTTAATGAGCCTACAATAAAAACGTGCCATCGCCTTATAAAATCTCTATGTTCACAAAATCCTCTTTCGATTTCGTACTCAATTGGATATCTTAACTCTCTGTCAAGTTATGGCCTAAACCAGAAGCCTTCTCCTGTCGTGCTGTATATTTTGTAGCGATCTAACACAGCTTGGAGAAATAAGGCATGCGAAATAGACTTGTAGCAAGTGCAGAGAACCAATCAAAATTGTTCCTACCCGTCTGACGTGCTTCCTTTAAAATCATCTAAATTTCACTATCAAGGTTTAGATTAATTACACGAGTCTCAATTTCCGCACTGAATTGGATGATGATTGTATGAGTGAAAATATAAACATCAGATTGAAACCATTGAACGAAGACAAGGAATCACATTGTCAGTTGAATCAAGGCTATCCATAGTAAATTTCAGATCATTCAGTGACTAAAGTATCGTAAAAAGATTTGTGAAAATGGAGAAGATGATCTTACCAGTAAGGTGTGCCATTTTCAACTCCCCATCCTAGTATCTTGATAGCATGACCTCCAAGGGCTGCACCAGCTGTGTGTTGATATACTCCTGCGAGAAAAAATACTGAAAAATTATATCACGTAACGGCACAACTAATATTTGTACCCTACAGTAAATCCCCGCATATAAGAACCTACTTTTTGACAGCCAGGCTGAAATAGGTTCCTATTCTAAAGGCACGAAGGCTAGTTTCAAGGTACTAAGGTTCTTTTTGAAGAGTGCCTTGCGTAGGCCATTTTAGGATCTTCACCAAAGATGTTCAGCCCTATTATTTGTTTTGGCAAAGTTACTATGTACCTGATAACCAATTCTGAGCTTACAAACAGCATGGGAGGAGATTCAAACTTTAAACAGCCAACTGGGACAAAAATGAACTCAATAACGAGAATCCAAATCAACTTTGCTACCCCAGCAATAAGAATATATTTTTCATCAAACGGAAACGGGTTCTTACTTACAAGGTGCATAAGTTAGGAAACCAGCCCCAGACCCCAATCAATATTTGTTTGCATTGAACGTCAGTTAGGTCTGAAAGTTTAGCTTGTACTGTAAATCCCCTTAATCTTTTACGGGGATCTCTTACCAGATTTGTAAGATGGGAAATCAGCATAGACGGTGAATGCAGCTTCAACTGGTCCATGCTTCATGATTTCAGTTTGAATCTGTTCCACTGAACTACTAATAGCATATGCAGACACACCATAATGCTTGTCTCCACTGTAGGTTCCGTTGTAGCCTGGAAAAAAATATGCTTATGTGAAAGTTCACTGGAAAAAGATGAAAGCTCCCGTATTCAATTCGATCATTAGATTCACCGTGTCGTTTCAAGCAATCACTAGATACACACCTATTTAGGTCACCTAACTAGGTATGTATTTAGTGATTGCTTTAGGTCGTAGATGAGATGAGATTGCTCTAGATATCTAATCTAGTGACTTTTAGATGTAACTATCGGATTTTTAGGAACAATTAGGTCTCAACGAAGTTTTTAAAAAGTATTGATAAATTTGACTTTATGATGGAATTCTTTACTGTATAGGTTATCAATTTTAAGTAAATTTCTTTCATAACCCCAGGTAAATCATATTCTGGTCTGGACTCTAATTTCATGTTCAGTAGAAATGTTGTCAGGCGCCTATGAGCCCTGGGGATATATGGCGCTATAAAAATGTCTATATTATTATTATTGAAAGTATGTGTGCCATTGCCTCTAAAAAATTGCAAAGTCATCGTTTTGAGCGAAATTTGTAGATCGAAACTTTAAAGCAAGTTGGCATTTGACCTATAGACTCACATTTTCACCAAAGCATTGAAGAAGGCATTTTTAATGGCAATGAACGAATTTATTGATCTAACCTGTTTCACAGTGCTTTGAGCATTTAGGTGTTGGTAATATTCCAGTGCATTTTGGGTACTTCTTGGCAGGCACATGGTGCTCACAATGGGGAATTGTGTATGGACGGCATCCGTGCTTTGTCCCATACTGCCCTCCGGTCACAAGACCATGGTTCTTGAAATAGTTCCTGAAACGTGAAAGATGAACATCAGGGGGTGGGAATCCCTATGGGAAGCTTGCCAAGCTCTAGTGATGCTGATCATGATTCACAGGGCATGGTTTCTTCATCTGCAGTTGGACTCTGCATCCAGATGGATCACACACTTCAGATATCAAAAATACTTTGTGCAGTCTGTCTCATCTCTAATTGGCTGTAGGTTGCAAAAGGGGATTAAACATTTGAACATAGCAAGATTGCTAAAAAAAATTCTAAGAAGATCATTATCAATTTGTATCATGCAAAACATTCATGGAGTCTGGGTTCTAGCTCCTTTCCTTTGTTCAAGCTTTGTTCTCCAAACAAATTACCTGTGTAACAGTAGACTTGCCCAAGTCTATTTCGTCAAAAAAAATTTTGTCAAAAAAATTGAAAGGAAATAATATGCTTTCCGGTAGACTTATTACGGTTGACAAAAGAGACTTGGGGCAAGTCTAGTGTGACAGAGCTCCTTTACATGAATGCATTCTCTGCCAAAGGTACAAATTTATTCAATCTTGAAACTTTTTAAATCTCATCAAAATTCAATTGTTGCTGACACAAAATTTATAAGAAGGTAAAGGTGTTTTGAAGCTCTCTTTGGTAGCCATTTCAAACAATGAATTTGGCAATAGCTTACAAACAAACTACATAATTCTTGCAGATTAAAATGACAGTGGGTCAACACTAACCATGCTGACTCAGGGAATCCACCATTACACCCCATTCCACATGTCCAACAACAGGATGTTAAATCTTCGGCTGAAATGTGATAATTATCTTTGCCTTGGGATGAAATGCAAATACGATCTGTCATTGCTTCAACTGCACCAAATGCCTAAAATGAGAAATAACATTTCTGATAGAATACCACTTATATTATTCTTGCGACACATTTCTGTGTGGCCTCTTCAAAATAGAACACAAGAAATTTTCGGACAAAAAAAATTTTGAACAAAACACTTTTGGACAAAATTTTTTTAAACATTTTTGACAGAATTTTGAATGTTCTTACAGAAGTTTCAAATGACTGTACATAAAGCAGTTCCTTCAGTTTCTTTTGCTTGTTTTATAAAACTACTGTATCATCATAAGTTCAGTGTGCTTTATATCAAGTTCTCAAAGAGGTATGCATCAACAATTTCCACCAAGAACACTCTTCTCTGTGCAAAATATTTTGTGAGCAAACTCTATGATTTTTACAAATAACACTGCTTCCTGCAGTTTTCTGCATTGCACAAAATTTTGGACAGTAAAAATTTCAGACCACAAACAATTTGGACACTAAAATATTTGGACATTTTATCAAAACTCAAGATGTACAGGCTTGCTTGGTGCCACTTCCTTGGTGCACTCAAACTAAAACATGCAAAAATGATGTTACCATTTAATCCTATTTACGTGTGTTAACGCCATGTAATTCAATATTGCCTCCATGAAACCAAAAAGCTTACAGTATCAAAGTACAAGAAATGGCGCAAATAAAACTTCCAAGGTATTTGTTTGCTCATGTGATTTCCACAAGCTGCACAGACTTGGCAGAAAAATCTATTTTCCATCTCATCTTATCATAGGGACAAAGTTCTTTATTAGTCATGACCAGCCTGTGTTCTGCCCACTCAAAAGGTCTGGATCACAGGCTACTTATGACCAGTTGCACACAGGGATGGCGCCAGTGGGGGGCTAGGGGGCAGGAGCCCCCCAAAATTTCATGGAGCCCCCCCATCGGCACTTAAGTTTTCGACAATTCCTACGCACTGTCGGCATTTTCATAACCTGCAACTCCAGATTTCTTGCTGCATTGTCATCTCAGTGAACATGAATTGAACTTGTTCATAAAAAATTTCTCACTGTCGGCACTCTGNATTCTTAAGTAATATTAACTAACCGATTATGATTTGAACATAACAAAACACTGTTTCTTCCTGTCTGATGTTTTAGATGCCAAGAAACATATCTGGAGCAGTTATTAGAAATTACGTGATAATTCATATATTCAAAAATAAGAAACAAATTAAGAAACTTTCAGTCCTAAAATGCGAAAATTTTCTTGCTGAATCAAGAATCTTTCAATTTAATTCAATTAATTAATTTTTAGTATTATGGCCTGATCCAAGTTTTATATTAAAATGCCTACTGTATCCAAAGAGGTACACAGAAACATAAGGACAAAAATAAGCCCTGCCTTTGTCTCCCCAGTCTGGGTTCCATGAGTTTGCAACCAACCTAAAAAGCAGAGAGAATTCGAATAATACGAATGGTTCCTAACCATTATTAACCAATCAACTTCGTCATAACTACAACAGTAACGGGAAAAACGAGTCAATGTTGTCCATACTTAATGAGCCTACAATAAAAACGTGCAATCACCTTATAAAATCTCTATGTTCATGAAATCTCTAAAATTCCCTTTCGATTTCGTACTCAATTGGATACCTTAACTCTCTGTCAAGTTATGGCCTAAAACAGAAGCCTTCTCCTGTCGTGCTGTATATTTTGTAGCGATCTAACACAGCTTGGAGAAATAAGGCATGCGAAATAGACTTGTAGCAAGTGCAGAGAACCAATCAAAATTGTTCCTACCCGTCTGAGGTGCTGCCTTTAAAATTATTCAAATTTCACTATCAAGGTTTAGATTGATTACACCAGTCTCAATTTCCGCACTGAATTGGATGATGATTGTATGAGTGAAAATATAAACATCAGATTGAAACCATTGAACGAAGACAAGGAATCACATTGTCAGTTGAATCAAGGCTATCCATAGTAAATTTTAGATCATTCAGTGACTAAAGTATCGTAAAAAGATTTGTGAAAATGGAGAAGATGATCTTACCAGTAAGGTGTGCCATTTTCAACTCCCCATCCTAGTATCTTGATAGCATGACCTCCAAGGGCTGCACCAGCTGTGTGCTGATATACTCCTGCGAGAAAAAATATTCAAAAATTATATCACATAACGGCACAACTAATATTTGTACCCTACAGTAAATCCCCACACAGAAGAACCTCTACTTTTTTGACAGCCAGGCTGAAATAGGTTCCTATTCTAATGGTACTAAGGCTAGTTTCAAGGTATAAAGGTTCTTACTTGAAGAGTGCCTTGCGTAGACCGTTTCAGGAACTTCACGAAAAATGATTAGCCCTGTTATTTGTTTTGGCAAAGTTATTATGTACCTTATAACCAATGCTAATCTTACAAAAAGCATGGGAGGAGATTTCAATTTTAACAGCCAACTGGGACAAAAATGAACTTAATAACGAGAATCCAAAATCAACTTTGCTACCCTTGGTGCTACCCCTGCAATAAGAATATATTTTTCATCAAATTGAAACGGGTTCTTACTTACAAGGTGCATAAGTTAGGAAACCAGCCCCAGACCCCAATCAATATTTGTTTGCATTGGGAAGAGAACGTCAGTTAGGTCTGAAAGTTTAGCTTGTACTGTAAATCCCCTTAATCTTTTACGGGGATCTCTTACCAGATTTGTAAGATGGGAAATCAGCATAGACGGTGAATGCAGCTTCAACTGGTCCATGCTTCATGATTTCAGTTTGAATCTGTTCCACTGAACTACTAATAGCATATGCAGACACACCATAATGCTTGTCTCCACTGTAGGTTTCGTTGTAGCCTGAAAAAATATGATTATGTGAAAGTTCATTGAAAAAAGATGAAAAGTCTGTGTGCCATTGCCTCTAAAAAATTGCAAAATCATCGTTTTGAGCGAAATTTGGAGATGGAAACTTTAAAGCAAGTTAGCATTTGACCTATAGACTCACATGTTGACCAAAATATTGAATAAGGTATTTTTAATGGCAGTGAACAATGTTAAATTTATTGATCTAACCTGTTTCACAGTGCTTTGAGCATTTAGGTGTTGGTAATATTCCAGTGCATTTTGGGTACTTCTTGGCAGGTACATGGTGCTCACAATGGGGAATTGTGTATGGACGGCATCCGTGCTTTGTCCCATACTGCCCTCCGGTCACAAGACCATGGTTCTTGAAATAGTTCCTGAAACGTGAAAGATGAACATCAGGGGGTGGGATTTGGGATTCCCTATGGGAAGCTTGCCAAGCTCTATTGATGATAATGATTCACAAGGCATGGTTTCTTCATCTGCAGTTGGACTCTGCATCCAGATGGATCACACACTTCAGATATCAAAAATACTTTGTGCAGTCTGTCTCATTTCTAATTGGCTGTAGGTTGCAAAAGGGGATTAAACATTTGTACATAGCAAGATTGCTAATAAAAACTCTAAGAAGATCATTATCAATTTGTATCATGGAAAACATTCATGGAGTCTGGGTTCTAGCTCCTTTCCTTTGTTCAAGCTTTGCTCTCCAAACCAATCACACGTGTGACAGAGCTCCTATAAATATGGCATTTAAGGCTAAAAATGAATGCATTCTCTGCCAAAGATACAAATTTATTCAATCTTGAAACCTTTTAAATCTCACCAAAATTCAATCTATTTGCTAACACAAAATTCATTAGAAGGTAAAGGTGTTTTGATGCTCTCTTTGGTAGCCATTTCAAACAATGCATTTGGCAATAGCTTACAAACAGAATATATAATTCTCGCAGATTAAAATGACAGTGGATCAACACTAACCATGCTGACTCAGGGTATCCACCATTACACCCCATTCCACATGTCCAACAACAGGATGTTAAATCTTCCGCTGAAATGTGATAATTATCTTTGCCTTGTGATGAAATGCAAATACGATCTGTCATTGCTTCAACTGCACCAAATGCCTAAAATGAGAAATAAAATTTCTGATAGAATAACAACTTATATTATTCTTGCGACACATTTCTGTGTGCCCTCTTTAAAACAGAACACAAGAATTCTTCAGACAAAAAATTCTGAACAAAACACTTTTGGACAAACAATTTTTGAATATTTTTGACAGAATTTTTAATGTTCTTACAGAAAATTTAAATGACTGTCCATCAAGCAGTTTATTCAGTTTCCTTTGCTTGTTTATAAAACTACTGTGCAAAAATACAAGGCTAAACTTGCCCGTGTTCATGCCAAGTTTTAGCCTTGTAGAGGGGATTATGACCTTGTTATGACCTTGTACTAACTTTTGAAGAAAATTACAAGGCTATCAGTAAGATTCCAAGTTACAGCCAGTCTAACAAAAGGTTTCCACAAGTCTAATCAGCATTTTTTGAACCATTTACAAAGTTACAGAGAGGATTTTCTAGGCTAGAAGAAGGTTACAAGGCTTTAACTACAAGGCTTGTACATGGCTATTACATGGCCTTGTATTTTTGTACAGGCTACTGTATCATCATAAGTTCAGTGTGCTTTATATCAAGTTCTCAAAGAGGTATGCATCAACAATTTCCACCAAGAACACTCTTCTCTGTGCAAAATATTTTGTGAGCAAACTCTATGATTTTTACAAATAACACTGCTTCCTGCAGTTTTCTGCATTGCACAAAATTTTGGACAGTAAAAATTTCAGACCACAAACAATTTGGACACTAAAATATTTGGACATTTNGAATTATAGCTTTAAGTCACCATGTTGTATTTCATGTAGCCTACATGAGACATCTCTGGCAAGGAGTTACTGTATGCATTTCTGTTGTTCTCTCATCTCTTGGCCTAAATATCAGCAAGGATTTTACATGGAAGAGTTGTTTTTCAACGGTTTCAAATTTTCTTACCCAACAACTTCCACAGGATCCTTGATCTCTTATTTCTTGGATGCTGAGGCATTTAGGCCAGTTTGTTCTTGAATCAAAGTTTTCTGGAATTCTTAAACCAGTAAGCTCATGTTTCTTCACTGCAAGAAAAGCAAAACAATGAATGCATGCTGAATAGAATAGAGCACGCGTGCCAGGTGTAGTAGGAAAGCAACAATTTAGGGCATTTGGGGTTTCAGTTTTGAGGAGGAGGAGAGTAGCTTTCTGAAGGAATAAAGGGGCGTTTCCTCAAAAAATGGGCGTGGCGTTGTCAAATTTACTTTTACCTTCCCCAGTCTCTGTTTGGCTGGTGCATTGAAGATTCAAAGGTCTTAGCTGGTAATCTCATCAGGGCTGTAGTAGAAAGGATCTAAAATGCCCTTCTTTGTTTCAGGTGCCCCTCTTTACCACCAGTCTGCAAAGTATGCCACTTTTTGAGGAGATCTCCAGTGTTCACGAGCAAATCTTTTTCATTCTAGATTGTTTATATTGAATACCCAACTATTGAAAATCTCCGGTGTGCAAGTGCCATACGCTTACTATTGTTATGCACCTGCTGTAAATAGGCCCATTTTATGTGCATTCAAAGAGATCACAAATTGATAGGCAAAATGGTCGCCAATAAAACTGTACTGACAAAGGACAGATCCAATCAAAATAAAACTGAAATATACCTTCAAGCTTTGGTCCATTTGGATCTTCAATAACTCCACATAAACCTTTGACATATTGTACAGAGACGTCTTCAAAATTCCTTCCAGCCTTCCATGTTGAGTGTGCGTTCATGTTGACAAAATCGATCAATTCTTGCGAAAGTGGTTGAAATTCTGTCGGTATGTACCCTTTCTTTATCAAGGCGCCATTTGCTGTATAAGCAAAGGCTAATGCAAGGAAAACTACCTTCATTTTGACGCAAAAACAATCGACTTGTTCGGAGCTTTCGANCAAATAAAACTGTACTGACAAAGGACAGATCCAATCAAAATAAAACTGAAATATACCTTCAAGCTTTGGTCCATTTGGATCTTCAATAACTCCACATAAACCTTTGACATATTGTACAGAGACGTCTTCAAAATTCCTTCCAGCCTTCCATGTTGAGTGTGCGTTCATGTTGACAAAATCGATCAATTCTTGCGAAAGTGGTTGAAATTCGGTCGGTATGTACCCTTTCTTTATCAAGGCGCCATTTGCAGTAAAAGCAAAGGCTAATGCAAGGAAAACTACCTTCATTTTGACGCAAAAACAATCGACTTGTTCGGAGCTTTCGATCTGCTTCCTCTTCAGGCCAGCCAAGGGAAGTAGAGAAAGATGGCACGTGATTTCGAATTTATATTGTAATGGTCAGCTGACTGAAGATCACGTGTCATGTGATTCAAGTGTTGACAATTGGGCAATGTGCTCCTCCACAGATCGCGATGTGATAGAGTGTCGTGCGTGATTCAGCATTTTATGTTCTCATGATGCAAGAAATCTTTATAAAACGATAATTTGTCGGACTCTGATACTAAGGTACCCAAAACCAAAGTTCAGACCAAATATGATAATTTGAAGCATCCAGAAACAAGCCCTCAAAAACATCAACAATCGTGGACTTGCTACAAGTCTATCTTTTGGTCCATAAAGAAAATAAAAATAAAAAAAACTCCTCTCGTGCTTTCCGTCTCTCTTTCAGGAACCAAAATAGAGACTTCTTTTTCACGAACCAAAATAGAGACTGGTAGCGAGTCCACAACAATCGTTTCATTGTTTTTCCACTTTAAACATATTTACCCTGGGATATAATTCAGTGTATTAATAAATCAAACAACTGCTTTCCAGTTGTCCCAGCAAAGAATAAATAAAAAATAGATAATACCTCAGAAGTCTTAAACATAGTTTTAAAGATATAAATCGAACCCTGTCCACCTGACTGTTCTGGCTGTAAAGCCAGCGGATTTCACCACACTGCGCCACAACACCTTCATGAATTACACGAACAGCCAATTCTGGCATCTAACAAAAATTATAGAGTTTATATGGATCTGTTTTCCATATCGTTGTTTTGAAGGAAAAGCGCCCAAAAAAAGATTTAACAAACTTGCTCAAGATGCTTGTACGAAAACTGAAGTACGATCTGGAGCAAAGTGATAAAATAGAACAGGGCAAAAGAGAAAAGGAAGGAAAAGCAACGAAAACGAAGAGTGGAGGATGGAACAGACAAAAATTCGCTAAACAAGGCATGAGGATATATCATGAGGCATAGAACTTTTCCACCTGCAAGCACGCCTTTCCCGTTTTCTCTTTGTTCAATTCCACTCTTCCAGGAAGAAATGGAAAAGGAACCACTAACAAGGAGCCATGACAAAAGTTGCAGCAACGCTTCTTAAAGACTTGCTTCTGATGCATTAGTATATCAAAGTTAAATTTTCCAATCAATTTTCCAAGTTTTTACCTTGTTGCTAATAAACATAAAAAACTTGCAACCACCAAGTTAATTATCGAGATACCCAGTCAAGAAATTGCTCTATTAGAGTTATAAATTTTGTTACAAACAGAGTCAGAACTCTCTTATGTTACCGTTAACCGTTCCATTTTTTGTCAAGAATTTTTCTGATTCTCCGTCGTATCAAAGATAAGTTTCTCCCAAGTTTTTTCCTTGTCGGTAAATATACAAAAGAATTAAAAAGTTACTATATAAGTTAATTACTAAGATACCTGATCAAGAAATCGGTCTTTTAGAGTTATAAATTTTGTTACCAAGCGAGTCTGTTGAGCATCGAGCGAATTTCAAGAAGAGTGCATTCATTGATTGAGTTGGTCCACATAAATCACTGCAAAGGAAATCGATCAAATCATCAAAACTGCAATGAGAAGTGGTTGCTACAAATAAAGCTTTTAGCTGTTCTAAAATAGAACCTGGATCGAACGATATCCTTATACGTTTTGTATAATGTTCGAATGTGCACAAAAGTAATAGAAGATCTAACGCCACTCAATCGAATCACTTCATATAAAAACGTATAAAAATATCGCTCGATCCAGACTCTTTTTAAGAATAGCTAAAAGGTCTACTGAAAACTGTTTATCGAATAAANAAGCGCCCAAAAAAAGATTTAACAAACTTGCTCAAGATGCTTGTACGAAAACTGAAGTACGATCTGGAGCAAAGTGATAAAATAGAACAGGGCAAAAGAGAAAAGGAAGGAAAAGCAACGAAAACGAAGAGTGGAGGATGGAACAGACAAAAATTCGCTAAACAAGGCATGAGGATATATCATGAGGCATAGAACTTTTCCACCTGCAAGCACGCCTTTCCCGTTTTCTCTTTGTTCAATTCCACTCTTCCAGGAAGAAATGGAAAAGGAACCACTAACAAGGAGCCATGACAAAAGTTGCAGCAACGCTTCTTAAAGACTTGCTTCTGATGCATTAGTATATCAAAGTTAAATTTTCCAATCAATTTTCCAAGTTTTTACCTTGTTGCTAATAAACATAAAAAACTTGCAACCACCAAGTTAATTATCGAGATACCCAGTCAAGAAATTGCTCTATTAGAGTTATAAATTTTGTTACAAACAGAGTCAGAACTCTCTTATGTTACCGTTAACCGTTCCATTTTTTGTCAAGAATTTTTCTGATTCTCCGTCGTATCAAAGATAAGTTTCTCCCAAGTTTTTTCCTTGTCGGTAAATATACAAAAGAATTAAAAAGTTACTATATAAGTTAATTACTAAGATACCTGATCAAGAAATCGGTCTTTTAGAGTTATAAATTTTGTTACCAAGCGAGTCTGTTGAGCATCGAGCGAATTTCAAGAAGAGTGCATTCATTGATTGAGTTGGTCCACATAAATCACTGCAAAGGAAATCGATCAAATTATCAAAACTGCAGTGAGAAGTGAGTGGTTGCTACAAATAGAGCTTTTAGCTATTCTAAAATAGAACCTGGATCGAACGATATCCTTATACGTTTTGTAGAATGTTGGAATGTGCACAAAAGTAATAGAAGATCTAACGCCACTCAATCGAATCACTTCATATAAAAACGTATAAAAATATCGCTCGATCCAGACTCCTTTTAAGAATAGCTAAAAGGTCTACTGAAAACTGTTTATCGAATAAAGATTGCGTATCATTTGAATAATTTTTGGGATTGAGAATGGTTGGATAGGAGCAAAGCGAACAGAAAGACATAAACCACATATGAATTAATCATAGGAGTTAACAAAAGTCCGTCTCAAATTAGATGTCACCTGAGATTTGCAATAGCACAAAAATTCGCGGGCATATGAAGGTGATATCTAATTTGAGACGACTATGAATTGGGTTGAGCAGAGATATCCGCAAAGTCCAACAGTAGAGTTATAGTTAAGTATCTTAAGTTTCTTTCAAGCCATTCGGTTATTTCTAAAGATGTTGGATCTATGCTTTTAAGTTGCCATGACGGAAAGCAACCGCTATATAAGAGGGATCTACCGGGCGAGTCAATAAAAAGAATCCCCGTTTGGAAGGGCACGGCTTTCTGCAGAAAATCTCTCATAGCTCGGGGAGGAATGGCCGATCCAAGCCGGGTAAAGTACTGAACCTAATTGAACATATTGGCAGTAAAACATGACAATTTACAATATCATTACTTTGATATTCAGGGAGCAGTGGCCTTCCAAACGGGGATTCTTTTTTTTTAGTCACTCGGTAGAAACTTAAAAGCAAAGCCGAAAAGGAGAACTGTTGGATGAGAACAGATATTAGATTAATTGCGTAAGTCTCTTATATCCCTGCAGTAAACCTTTACCGAAGCACCATCAAGTCAAAGAGCAAAGGGATACAAGTGACTCTAGTTTATAAGTCTAAGCAGATACCTGATGTATGGTTCTATCTCGTCTCTTGTCCACTTTTGCCTCACTTTGAAAAGTGCATTGAACCTATGAGAGAGCACAGTTCATACAAATTCACTATTTATCTCAATCGCACACGTTCACTAAAAGACATGACGCAGCTTCGAGGCTTCAGTTACATTCTAACCTTGATTGAATTTGAAGAACTCAATAGACCTTTTAGCTATTCTACAACAGAGCTTGGATCGAGCGTTATTTTAATACACTTTTATACGCAACGTTCGATCGAGTGGCGTTCAAGCTTCTATCACTATTGTGCACATTCGAAAATTCTACAAAATGTAGCAAAATATCGTTCGATTCTGATTCTATTTGAGAATAGCTAAAAGGTCTATTGAACAGTCTAGATCATGTTGCTAACATATAATGATGAAAAGAATCAACAAACCAGGTATGACATATTAACAAATGGATATAAGAAATCGAGTTCACCTGCTTAAAGGATCTTCGGGTAAATCAGCAGCAGGAAAATGCCATATCACTGGAGGATGCGTGTTTGTATCTTCAAGTGCTAGGCCCTACACACAAAAAGTAATTAAAAAAATCAATAAGATTCTGTTTAGTATTTCATCCATATAAATCAAACTACAGTAAGAACCCGCAAAATAGAAACCAGTTTTTTCAAAACAGCCTGTTTAGTTTCTTATCAAAAGTTCACTAACCTTGAAACAGGCAGAAAGGTTTCTTATCACATGGTTAAGAAACCTGCAATGATTTCAGCTTAATCTTCATGAAAACCCAGAGCAAACATTAGATGACAGTATGTTCTCGTTACCTAGCATTTCTCTAAATTTACTTAACGTGCCAAGCCAAATTTATCATTATAGATAGAGATGCCTTTGCATGAAATGTCTAAAAATGTTGGGCACCTGAGTTTCACAAAGATTTTCAAATATGCATTTATTTGGGGTCCTTCCATAAGAAACTTTTCTAAAATCAGGCTGAGAAGTTTCTTATATGAGGGCACCATTTCTCGAAAAAATCAGCCTGAGGTTTCTTATAAAGTGGTTTCTATTTTGCGGGTTCTTACTGTAT
>REGL01000235.1:31677-48704 GCA_004194395.1 Aurelia aurita complex sp. Pacific
GACAAAAATTAGTTATTGCTGTAAAATCTCCTTACAGCAACTCTTATGGCAATCTAGCTACCTGCCTTAAAACATAGACATAAGAAAATAGTTTTCTTATGTGGCTATGTTTAAAAGTTTTTGTGTCCGCACCTTACGAGGTGACTTTGGCAAAGTCACCTCGTAAGAGCGAATCTTTTCATTGTTTACCGTAAATACCGCTTCCTTGATCAATTTTTCATGGAATATCTAAACAATATTTTCTAAACTAGCTTTCCTAAAAAGGGCGTTTCCCTCATTCTCCGAGAGTCTGAAGGATATGGTCCCAGACAATTTTCTTGTGGGCTTCGCCCCCAAGCCCCCTCCCCGAGGCCCGATCCTAAGAATCGGTCCAGGGCCCGAGCTGGCTCTCGACGGCCCTGGTTTCCTGTTATTTTTGAAAACATTTTCTATGTAGAGGAACTTAACGACATTGCAAACAAATTCAATAGAACACACACATCTCTTTAGCAACAGAAATATTACACGAAATTCGAAACTGGTCAAAAATTTGTTATTATCAATATAAACTAAAACTTTTAAAGGGTTGCTGCTTTGTTTCGAAAGCTGTACAATTCAGTGAAACGTTGATCAAAATTTTCTTTTTAAAATTCCCTATCCATTATTATTTTAATATAACATCACAGAATAATTCTGCGATAACATTAATACCTTGATATTCTGCTCGCTCGCCATACAATTCTAGACAGTGTTTGATGACATCTCTGCAAGTGAAAATAGGAATTTTACAAAATCAAGGATGATCTGATCAAGAGCTATGCTTTAAACGATTCCTCAAAGAGATATTTTTATAAATTTCTCCATTTTTATAAATTGCTCGAAACTTGAGAATGAACGACAAAATTTTGAGAAAATAAATTTTCGAAACTAATTTGCTTATTAGCTATGCTATAAGCTCAATCCGAGAAAATATGATCAACTGAGAAAATTCCTCTGACTTACAAAACATACAAAATAATCTACAGACAAAATGATGAACTTCAATTCTAAGCTTAGGTTACATAGACAACCAAACCTTACTCATTTCCTAACTATGCTGAGAACTTAGAGGATATTTGAAACTGCAATCAGATGTCTAATTTTACGTAATTTTCTTACCTTGGATAAAGTTCTTCTAATATTTCAGATGCTCGCTCTAAAGGTACTTCTTCAAAACTCCAGCCTTCTTCGTCTAGCAATTTTAAAACTTGAGAGAATGCTTTCTCCTTGTACGATATATCAAGAACTCGCCAGAAACCTACAATGAAATTTGGAAAACAATTTATTCATTTCTGTTTATAACTTCAGAGATAAGCAGGACCAAAGTTGATGAATCTGAGACTAGATGGGTTTTAACTGATGAAAAATTAAACTTCTACTGGCAACAATTTCTTACAAAGAATAAAGGAGAATTCAAAAACATTAATTTCAACATCTGCCTCTCGAACTTAGGCTCGCTCTAAGTAAACAGATTCAAAGCAGATTTAATAACCATTTTCTCAGTTGCACGAGCGTTACCAAAGTCTTCACTTGTTACCAAAGCATTAACAAAGTAGGGCAGCTCTAAGTAAGTAAACAGAATGAAACAAGTTTCAAATAAGAACCAACCCCTTTTTTGGGGTAAGGATTAATCTTCTATTGGTTCGAATATTTGGTTCTTCATTTGTAATTTTCAACTCAAGGTTGTCAAACAGTTGTTGATCTCATGTAAGGACTTTCACAACAAAGCATAGCTTAAATCGTTCTTTGAATATTTTGTAAAGGATCACCTTGAAGATGAAATGCTCCAATATTTTCCAACCCTTCTCGTAATTCTGTTTCACTTGCTTGTATCGAATATAATAAATCATCAAATGTTAACTGCAAAAAAGATATTGAAAATAAAAAGCTTTTGAGCAAATAAACATGTTTTTCTATTATTTCTACTTTGTATCCAAAGGTAGCTTTTAGGCCACTGCGAATCTACCGGGTGAGCCAGAAAAAAGTTCCCACTTTTGAAAATTCATAGCACCAAGAGTACTGGATGGATTGGAATGAATCTACATTTGCTTGACAGCCAAAAGATCGAAGTATTTTTGTAATTTTTCTCGCCTTGTTACAAGCATTGAAAAAATTGGTAAATTCAAATTCATAAAATCGTTGTGGTTGCAAAATGACTGAAAAAGGCCTAAAATACATGATCAAATCATAAAAGACTCCTCGCTCAGAACAACAGAGAAAAAGCAATTTCTCATGGGTGAGAGATATCATCTACAGATTTGTTGCCATGGGATCGAAGGGATTGAAAGTCTTTAGTATCGGTTGGAAAATCTATGTCTCATTACTCTTGGGAGAGATGAAACGCCCGTGTGTATTGTTCTGTGTGAGGAGAGTCCTAACGATTTGATCAAGTGTTTTAGGCCCTTTTTCAGTCATTTTGACAACATGAAATTTTTGTAAAGTTGAATTTACCTATATTTGCAGTGCTCATAAGAAAACGAGAAAAATCACAAAAATACTTTGATCTTCTGGTTTTTAACTAGAATTTGAATCATTGAAATCCATAAAGTACTTGTGGTGCTATGAATTTTGGAAAGTGGGAACTTTTTTCTGGTTCACCTGGTAGATACATTGAAAAAGTATCCTGATCCTTCTTCTTGATGTGACCACATCTCACAATTTCTTTATCCTGGAATTAAAGACAGTTGGTGACTCTCCTCACTCTACAAAGCAGGTTAGACAGCATGGGGACTCGAATCAATAACCCTCAGATTGGAAGTCAAGCATGTTACCACTGACCATTCCCCACCCCACTTTAAATAAATTTGTAATCAGTAGCTCGTTGTAACAGTTATGTCTGATAAAAATTCTCAAAGGAGCTGAGTCAAAATATCGTACCTTGCTACCAGTGTGTTGTTCTTCAAATGCTGGCCCCTTGTATTTTGTTTCCTGGAGCAGATATCTCAATTTGCTGAGTTTTGGCTTTGTTTTCTTTAATTCAAAATAAGATGACAGGCTTCCAACAATCTAAAAGTAGGAATTTAGCAACACTTTGAATAAAAACCTAAGGAAATGCAGGCAAAATTAAGCTTATCAACAGAAATCAGCCAGTATCAGCCAGTGTGATCAGAGGGTTAAGAGGCTGGAAATCTGGAGATTTTGACTTTTGTTCTGAATATTTTTCATACATTGATAATCTTCAACGTTTTTATGATAAACAAGAGCTGGATCAAACCCAAGTAAACACGGGGTGAGTCAATAAAATAATCCCCGTTTGAAGGCTACAGTCCCTTGGATATCAAGTATTGGCAAATACAGTATATAATCGAATGGTAGATATGCTCAATTTAAAATTTAACGGAGTGAAATCGGCCACTCCGTTCTGAAACTATCGAGGATTTTCTCGAGAAAGTCTCTTCAAGAAACCTTCAAAACATGCCCAAAATCACGACCAAATTTATCTAACAGTTCTGCCTTAAAAGGGCCTCACAGCAATGACTTCTACTATCCTCTTAGGAGGATGAATAAGTCTTCCCCTGGTAGTAATAACCTATTCAGGGGGATTCCATTCTCCCAAGAGGACAAACTACATGAACACATGTAAGTGTCATCGTTGTTACGAAGGAGAACCAAGGAAAATTTGCTAATTTTTTTCACTCGTTTTTGCAGGTTTTAGGAAGAGGCTCTGCAAAAAATCTCCCATATCCATGTGAAGGAATGACCGATTAAAGCCGGGTAAATTACTGAACCCAGTTGAACATATAGGCTATGAAACAAGATAGTTTTCAATATTATTTCTTTGATATTCAGGGAGCAGTGGCTTTTCAAACACAGCTTCCCAGTATAAGTTAAAAGAGATAAAACAATTTGAACATTTAACCTCTGCATTTTTGACTATTTGCTCTTTATCAAAATCTGAAATAGAAAACAGCATATGTCAGAACTGAAGATATCAAAATACTTGAAATAAACTGAATTTTTCTTCGTTACGAAACAATTTTTTGCCTATAAGTTTAAATCTATGGGGTTTCATCAAAAGTTTCCTGAAAGCAGCACTTACAGCACATGCCTGCACACATTGATGTGACAAGAATTCTCAAGAATTCTTTACATATTTTACGTTATTTTCTTACCTTGGATAAAGTTCTTCTAATATTTCAGATGCTCGCTCTAAAGGTACTTCTTCAAAACTCCAGCCTTCTTCGTCTAGCAATTTTAAAACTTGAGAGAATGCTTTCTCCTTGTACGATATATCAAGAACTCGCCAGAAACCTACAATGAAATTTGGAAAACAATTTATTCATTTCTGTTTATAACTTCAGAGATAAGCAGGACCAAAGTTGATGAATCTGAGACTAGATGGGTTTTAACTGATGAAAAATTAAACTTCTACTGGCAACAATTTCTTATAAAGAATAAAGGAGAATTCAAAAACATTAATTTCAACTTCTGCCTCTCAAACTTAGGCTCGCTCTAAGTAAACAGATTCAAAGCAGATTTAATAACCATTTTCTCAGTTGCACGAGCGTTACCAAAGTCTTCACTTGTTACCAAAGCATTAACAAAGTAGGGCAGCTCTAAGTAAGTAAACAGAATGAAACAAGTTTCAAATAAGAACCAACCCTATTTTTGGGGTAAGGATTAATCTTCTATTGGTTCGAAAATTTGGTTCTTCATTTGTAATTTTCAACTCAAGGTTGTCAAACAGTTGCTGATCTCATGTAAGGGCTTTCACAACGAATCATCGCATAAATCGTTCTTTGAACATTTTGTAAAGGATCACCTTGAAAATGAAATGCTCCAATATTTTCCAACCCTTCTCGTAATTCTGTTTCACTTGCTTGTATTGAGTACAATAAATCATCAAATGTTAACTGCAAAAGAGATATTGAAAATAAAAAGCTTTTGAGCAAATAAACATGTTTTTATATTATTTCTACTTGGTATCCAAAGGTAGCTTTTAGGCCACTGCGAATCTAGATTTATTGAAAAAGTATCCTGATCCTTCTTCTCGATGTGACCACATCTCGCAATTTCTTTATCCTGGAATTAAAGACAGTTGGTGACTCTCCTCAGCATAGGTTCCAAATCTTTAAAAAGGCTGGTGTAAAATTGAGTGCCCTATTTCTTTGAACTGAATGATTTCAAAGAAACTTTTGCTATTTCTCTATAATTCTACCGTTAGACTTTTCTGAAATCTTCAATATTTTCAGAATTAGAGTGTTTTTCTTCCTTTTCGAGAATTCAAGAAAAATTTTCAAAAAAACTTAAAGCCATCGTAATTGCTAAACTGTTTGACGCAATATAAAGTAATTTCGAAGAAAACCATAGTTTATGAATGCCTACAATATGGTATCCAGCAAAAGTCTGTCACTTTTCTAGTTTATGATTTAGAAATTTGATGACGTCACACCCTCAAATGAGTTGAAATGTAACATACGCTAAAATTTCGAAAAATATTCAGAACTTCTGAAATGTCCAATGGTAGAATTATAGATAATTATCTAAAGTTTCTTTCCAGCCATTCAATCAGAAGAGATAAGTCATAGAATTTTACACCAGCCTTTTTACGCCGAGATAAAGATATGGAACCAATGCTACTCTCCTCACTCTACAAAGCAGGTTAGACAGCATGGGGATTCGAACCAATAACCCTAAGATTGGTAGTCAAGCATGTTACCACTGACCATTCCCCACCCCACTTTAAATAAATTTGTAATCAGTAGCTCGTTGTAACAGTTATGTCTGATAAAAATTCTCGAAGGAGCTGAGCCAAAATATCGTACCTTGCTACCAGTGTGTTGTTCTTCAAATGCTGGCCCCTTATATTTTGTTTCCTGGAGCAGATATCTCAATTTGCTGAGTTTTGGCTTTGTTTTCTTTAATTCAAAATATGATGATAGGCTTCCAACAATCTAAGAGCAAGAATTTAGCAACATTTTAAACAAAAGAATAAAGAAATGCAGGCAAAATTAAGCTTATCGATAGAAATCAGCCAGTATCAGCCAGTGTGATCAGGGGGTTAAAGTGCTGGAAATCTGGAGATTGTCAGTTTTGTTCTGAATATATTTCATACATTGAAAATCTTCAAAGTTTTATGATAAACAAGAGCTGGATCAAACAGAAGTAAATACCGGTTGAGTCAATAAAAACAATCCCCGCTTGAAAGGCCACAGTCCCTTGGATATCAAGACACGATGATATTGGCGAATACATAATCTAATGGTAGACATGTTCAATTTGAAATTTAACGGAGTGAAATCGGCCACTCCGTTCTGAAATTATCGAGGATTTTCTCGAGAAAGTCTCTTCAAGAAATCTTCAAAACATGCTCAAAATCGCGACCAAATTTATCTAACAGTTCTGCCTTAAACGGGCCTCACAGCAATGACTTCTACTATCCTCTTGGGAGGATGAACAAGTCTTCCCCCAGGTATGAATAACTTATTCAGGGGGATTCCATTCTCCCAAGAGGACAAACTACATGAACACATGTAAGTGTCATCGTTGTTACGAAGGAGAACCAAGGAAAATTTGCTAATTTTTTCACTCGTTTTTTGCAGGTTTTAAGAAGAGGGTCTGCAGAAAATCTCCCATATCCATGTCAAGGAATGACCGATTAAAGCCGGGTAAATTACTGAACCCAGTTGAACATATAGGCTATGAAACAAGATAGTTTTCAATATTATTGCTTTGATATTCAGGGAGCAGTGGCCTTTCAAACACAGCTTCCCAGTATAAGTTAAAAGAGATAAAACAATTTGAACATTTAACCTCTGCATTTTTGACTATTTGCTCTTTATCAAAATCTGAAATAGAAAACAGCATATGTCAGAACTGAAGATATCAAAATACTTGAAATAAACTGAATTTTTCTTCGTTACGAAACAATTTTTTGCCTATAAGTTTAAATCTATGGGGTTTCATCAAAGGTTTCCTGAAAGCAGCACTTACAGCACATGCCTGCACACATTGATGTGACAAGAATTCTCAAGAATTCTTTACATTATGATAAGAATTCTTGTGCCATATGGAAGACTGTATTTCTTTAAATGAGAATTAACACTAAAAACTTTCTTGAGAATTCTTGGGAGGAAAGCCCTGTTAAAGTGTGCAAGGCCTGTACTGTAAAGCATAATCCTTCCTGTACAAGAGAACATTTTCTTAAATAATATATGTAAATACAATTATCCAAGGTTTAACTCAAACATGGTCATTTGAATGAAAAATAAAACAAATTTCAATTTTTTGGAACATGAAGAGACACAATAGCAAACTTTTTGTGTCTGAAAATCTCAACAAGATTCTTTGAATATTAAGGAGAGATTTCATATATTCCGAAATTGTATTTCTATTTTTATACAACTTCTAGAAGTATGGAAAACAGTAAAGGGACAGGAAAAATGAACTTTTTATACCTACACTTTTTTACAGAAAATGTGCATAGACAATAGAAAGAAAATAGATCAATTCTTTTGATGCAAGTTTCTTCTCTTTAAATCTCAGTCAATTAAATTGTTGACAATTGTGTCTTTTCAAACATAAAAAGCAAAACCTACCTGTTGATTTAGGAGTAACGATTGATGGCAGCAGAAATAAAACATTTGAGGTATCTGCTGCTTTTATTTCATATGAACCAGTTTGGGTGCACAGCACGGCTTCTTCATTTGTGTCTCCACGAATTGTTACACTACGATAAAAATTAGGTATTTCATCAGTATTTCTGAGAGATATCAAAGACTGCAAGATACTTAAACAGAATTTTAAAGGTTTTTGAATATTTACAGTTTCAAAAATGGTTTTGCATGCAACCGTAAGCTAATACATAGTCTGATCTGCACCAAACTGTAAAGTTGTTTTCTGTGCTGAGAATTTGCGTGGATTTGAGCATGCATTTTGGGAAGAAAATTTGCAGCAATTGTTTAGTTCAGTTTTCCTCCAAAATGCATGCACAAACATTAGATCAAGTGGTGTGCACATCTCTTTCAAACGTCTGTGGACTGGTGTATTCTTATAAATTATTATATGAAAGAAAATAGAATAAAGGAAAATAAAGTTTTTATGGTAGAACACATCAAAAATTTCTTTATTGAAATGAGAAAACAGCATTTAGGCTTCCTTTGTTACTTTTGAAAATAGGATTCCAGTCCAGATTATTGCTTTCTAATACCAAAGGGGTAAATAAATAGAATATTTAGCTATTTGCATTTACAAAATATCAATTCACAAAGATTCTAAAGAGTATTCACAAATTCTCCCCCTGCTAACGAGAATTCTTGAGACAAATTCTTGCAAATTCAAAAATTGTTTCAATCATTTCTAGGAAAGAAAGCATACTGTATGTTCAATGTACACAAGGCCAATACCATTCTCCTTGCTGAACAGTTGCTAATACATTATTTGGTAGTTCCATTAGTTTGTATTCTGAACTTGAAAGATCTCCAAATGTTAGTGTTTGTACCATTCCTATACGTCTGTGCAAGCCTGCAATGTCAGCTATTTCATTGACTTGTTCAATTGTTCTATAAGACAAAAGGGAAGTTTCATCAAATGTTCAACTCACTTCATACTGAGATTTTCAAATAATAGCATCTTCAACCCTCAATTTTTTAACGGCATCCTGTACAAAAATACAAGGCAGGGTAATAGCCATGTACAAGCTTTGTATTTATGGCCTACTTTAAGTTTAGGCCCAAAAAAGACCTCTAATTAATCAACAATTAACAACAACCTGCTAATTGGTTCATTTCCAGATTCGTCCGTCTCCATTCTCACACTCTTTAGTTTCGGCTTTTTTGGTCAGGATTTTCTGATCTTTTGATGGCTACTTTGCCTCGTAACTCTGCTTTTATTCGCCACAACTTTCACCACAGCAACACAGTTTCATCGTCCGCCATTGACAAAATTTTTCGCGCCCTTTTCAACACTCAAACCCACACCTCCTTGGAGCAGCAACAGCAACAATTCATTCAATTCAATCAAAAATTCTCTAAAAATTCTTTTCATGCAGCAGCGAATGCAAAGAGAGGGTCAAAAACAACAGCACTTCAATTTTTATAGTTTTTTCTGCTTGATCGTCGTTTTCTTTGCTCTAATCCTTTATTGCAGAGAAGATAATTCAAGGATCAAGATGTCTAGGGAGTAAGTATGTCTGTAAAAGCCTTTCTGTCGTTCGTTCTTCGGTCAGGTCAAAAAAATCAGTCCACGTCTTTTTGATGCAAAACAGTGCAAAACCTGCGAAGCCACACCCATTTTTATGTCAACAGTCATTTGCCACGTCATAAACCCAAATAAAATGAATCCAGTTCACAGTTTGAGATCTGCTTGGGAATATATGATTGATTGATAAATAAATGAAAACTGAAACTGACTACACCAGATTGGAAAGTTTGAAAAGTGCATAGGGGATTTTCAAACGGGGATAAAAATGGTGCAGATAGCATGCAAATTTGAGTTAACAAAGCGCATATCAGCATAGCACAACTTTTGTGCTATACAAGTAGATTGCGCGTATGGCAGTGTGGATAACACAAAAGTGTGCAGGGGATTAATCCCCTGCGCATGTCAAACTTTCCAATCTGGGGACTCCACTGTCAGAGTAGTACTGGCATTCTAAATTTAGTTCTAAGATCAAAAGATTTAAAACTCATCTAAAACTTACTTTTAAGAATGCATATGAGGGCATGGTCTGAGGGAAAGTTTGTGATCCAAACAATTTTCTGGTGCAAGACAGCTCCTTNAGTGTGAGGGCGATTAATCCCCCGTGCATGTCAAACTTTCCAATCTGGGGACTCCACTGTCAGAGTAGTACTAGCATTCTAAATTTAGTCTAAGATCAACTGATCAAAGAATTTAAAACTCATTTAAAACTTATCTTTTAAGAATGTGAATGCATGTAAGGGCATGGTCTGAGAGAAAGTTTGTGGTCCAAACAATTTTCTGGTGAGAAACAGCTCCTTTAAGACCTGCCCCTCCTGGCCTCCTCTTGACAACACTGCTATCAATCTCAATAAATTCACCGAGGGAAAGTTTAGAAGATTTATTATTTGAGCTTGTCTTGTTATGAGTGAGCCATATTGAACCCTCTACATTGTGAAGGATGGGCATTGGTAGTCATTCAGTGAGTAACTATCAGTAGACGTTAGTTAGTCTCAATGGCCCTTTGGGGAATTTTTGTCTTAGGAGAATTGAATGCAATGCACAAAGGTCCTGCGGAAAATACTCCAAAAATTGTCTACACCTTTGTAAGAACCCATAAAATATTCGAAATTCTTGAATAGCCTTGCAAGATTTCAAATATCTTGGCAAAATCATGAAAATCCCTAAAAGTCTTGCACCATCTTAGAACTGGAAAAAATCTTAAAAGTCATGGAAATCTCAAAATACTCTTAGAAATCTCCCCAAAAATGATAGAAAATTGTAAAAAATGTTTATAAATTTGAACGTCTCAAAAATCTTGTCCCCTTTATTTCAAGTAGCTCCAACTTTGTTTTCTCCTTACAGTGCCCCAGTTACTGATACTGACTTGATTGACTTGTGTGAGAAACTTTGGACGTTGGATAAAAATAGATTGACACCAGATAAAGATTATAAGTTGGATCTACAAGGACGCACAAGATATTCTTATGATGGGCCAGACAGAGCAAAAGACCCTCTATTTGAATATGTTGATGACAAAGTTTTTAAGAAAGAAACTTACCAAGGTATGAAGTCATGTGATTTATATGTTCAATGTTAAGAATTTTTGGCTAAAGATCTTGCTGAACATGTATCAGTTAATATCCCTTGGAGGTCCGAAAATTATGGTTCACTAACATCTTTTGTTTTCTTCATACAAACGTTATTTTGACATTTGTACTCTATTTACCCAAGTTGCAAAATATTGGTAAAAATTTGTTTAACATAAGGGCTAATTTTTTTCTGTGATGAATAATTTAGATTGAAATTATAGTCATGGTAAAGTTTATTTTCCAAAAATTTATGTACAAAATATTTTTTTTCTTAATGCAAACAAAACTGTTGTTTTTCATCAGAAAACTGTTTTTGAATAACATGAAATTATTTCTTTGTTTCAAAGCATTCATAGCACTACTGGATAATTATGAAAGAGAGACCGGTGTTCCAGAAACTGTCACAAAGCAAGAGGAAGAAGAAAACTGGAGATTTGTTAAGTTGGTCCTTCAAAGTGACTGCATGAAAGAGGCATACAAATTCCTGAAATCAAAGGGAAAGGCTGACAAGGATTTTACTGATTTTCGTAGAGATTTTTATAACATGTGGTTTCGTTTATACAGAAGAACAAGGGGTGAAAGGTGAGTAAAGGAAACTAGGAATTTCTTCTTAATTCTCAAAATATTGGTTGGTTTGGTTAAAAAGGGATGGTGAGTGATAACACTAGGTCATCTTGAACTTTAATCTTGATGTCCACTTCACATTGTTAAATTGCATTAACTCACAGTAAACAAGGTACCTTTCACCCTAATCTGATTGCCTCTTCTGTTAATTCGAAAGTTGAAGGGAAATAGCTTTCTTTCCAACTTCAAGGTTTTATTCTGGCCAACTGATTTTTAACTGAATGAGCAGAGCAAAGTGTAGGTAATTTGTAAAGAGGACTGATTAAATGCCTACACACTCTTTTGTCCTAACAATTGCCTAACAACTCTAAACAAGATCCACACAAATGTCAAAATCATCAAATAAAATAGGCTAATTTCAGACTTGCATATGCAGCTCTTGAGTTAGCTATTGAGCTCTTCTCTGCCAACTAACTTTAAAAAAGGCATTGTTACTTCCACACTTTAATGGCTCTAATGAATGGATGGAACAAGTCCCAAACAAAAATGCCAGAATTTCTTTGATTGAATATTCTCTTATTTTCTGTTTTTTGCTGCAGGACTCAAGATTCATCTGGATTTGAACATGTTTTTGTTGGTGAAACACGTGGTGAGAAAGAAGTGATTGGACTTCACAATTGGATTCAATTTTATTTGCAAGAAAAGAGAGGGAACATTGATTACAAAGGGTTCATGTCTGGTGCTAAGGTAAGATAAAATTTTCNTTCACTAACATCTTTTGTTTTCTTCATACAAACGTTATTTTGACATTTGTACTCTATTTACCCAAGTTGCAAAATATTGGTAAAAATTTGTTTAACATAAGGGCTAATTTTTTTCTGTGATGAATAATTTAGATTGAAATTATAGTCATGGTAAAGTTTATTTTCCAAAAATTTATGTACAAAATATTTTTTTTCTTAATGCAAACAAAACTGTTGTTTTTCATCAGAAAACTGTTTTTGAATAACATGAAATTATTTCTTTGTTTCAAAGCATTCATAGCACTACTGGATAATTATGAAAGAGAGACCGGTGTTCCAGAAACTGTCACAAAGCAAGAGGAAGAAGAAAACTGGAGATTTGTTAAGTTGGTCCTTCAAAGTGACTGCATGAAAGAGGCATACAAATTCCTGAAATCAAAGGGAAAGGCTGACAAGGATTTTACTGATTTTCGTAGAGATTTTTATAACATGTGGTTTCGTTTATACAGAAGAACAAGGGGTGAAAGGTGAGTAAAGGAAACTAGGAATTTCTTCTTAATTCTCAAAATATTGGTTGGTTTGGTTAAAAAGGGATGGTGAGTGATAACACTAGGTCATCTTGAACTTTAATCTTGATGTCCACTTCACATTGTTAAATTGCATTAACTCACAGTAAACAAGGTACCTTTCACCCTAATCTGATTGCCTCTTCTGTTAATTCGAAAGTTGAAGGGAAATAGCTTTCTTTCCAACTTCAAGGTTTTATTCTGGCCAACTGATTTTTAACTGAATGAGCAGAGCAAAGTGTAGGTAATTTGTAAAGAGGACTGATTAAATGCCTACACACTCTTTTGTCCTAACAATTGCCTAACAACTCTAAACAAGATCCACACAAATGTCAAAATCATCAAATACAATAGGCTAATTTTAGACTTTCATATGCTGCTCTTGAGTTAGTTCTTGAGCTCTTCTCTGCCAACTAACTTTAAAAAAAGGCATTGTTACTTCCACACTTTAATGGCTCTAATGAATGGATGGAACAAGTCCCAAACAAAAATGCCAGAATTTCTTTGATTGAATATTCTCTTATTTTCTGTTTTTTGCTGCAGGACTCAAGATTCATCTGGATTTGAGCATGTTTTTGTTGGTGAAACACGTGGTGAGAAAGAAGTGATTGGACTTCACAATTGGATTCAATTTTATTTGCAAGAAAAGAGAGGGAACATTGATTACAAAGGGTTCATGTCTGGTGCTAAGGTAAGATAAAATTTTCGGTGCTTTGAAGTGTATATGGCAAGCATAACCTTAATAGTTGATTGTAACTGCTGTTAGGAGAAGCTATCAAAATTCTGGTCTCTGTTATTGTTCATATTCTTTCTTATCATATCATAATTGTAAAAAACAACAAAGATATTGCCGGAATTGAATTTGGATCAGTTGTCCGTTATGCTATCTATTGTTTAGTCTTTCCCCAGTCTTTCATATCTGAGCCAGATCTGAGCGACATTAACAAAAATAGAAACTGGTAAAGCCTTTATTTCATCTTATCATCCTGTCATCAAGAGGAATTTTGAAGACCTGAAAGCTACTCTACAAAAGTGTCTTGAACGAGCGACAATGTTATGCATTTTGCAGAAATTGGTCCAGTTTTCGAATGAAAATAGTAGTGATTAATACTTTAATGTACATCTCTTGAACCCATCGAATCATATTGTACAGTTGGTACAGTTGGTGCTTTAAGGGACCGTTCATTATTTATGCATCAGGTTGGCACCGAAGAGAAATAAAACATCGAATTTTTTTTCATTTACCCAACCTTTCGATGAATGAAAATAATAATTACCCAACCTAAATCATTGCCAAAAAATATTTTACCCAACCTTCGAACCGCCTTCGGATGCTTGTTTTTTATTTCTAGCAAGTTGCACTATTCTTAACATGTCCATTGTTTTACTGCAGTGTTGATCACTGTTTACTGTGTACAGTAAAATCTTTCAACATGAAATTGAAAATATATTTCACTTATACCTCAAAGTGAATACCAGATTCCATGCACTTGCAGTTCGCTCATACCTATTCGTTATAATCAAATTTTCCTTTTGCCTGGCATCTATATCACGATCAGCAAAAACTTTTTCGCTGTCGTCACTCTCATTGTCTCTCACTGTCACTCACTTCTGTATCACTTTGTTCCAAGTCACTCTTTCCTATCAGAGTCCAGAAAACTAAAACCTACCTCGGGTCAAAACTTTCTCTTACCAAAGCCTTCCTCCAGTTTTAAAATACCAGGGTATGGCTTGGTCATGCAGGACATGCCCCCCCCCCTGTACTTTTTTTGTTCAGAATTGTATCAGGCTGAAATCATGGCTAGGGCGTGGCAGTTTTGGCATTCTAGATCTTAAAATTAAAACATGATACAATAGCATTCTTTCTTACATAGCCATTGCGTTATAGACTTATTATTGACCTTATTGGTCATTGACCTTGTTGATGAAAACTTGCTGTAAGCATTTTGTATAAAAAAATATTTGTCACCCCACCCTTCCAATGCACAAAATTTGTTTTACCCAGCCTTTGAACAAGCCAGAAAATTGATTACCCAACCAATTTCTCTTCGGTGCCAACCTGCAGCATAAATAATGGACGGTCCCTTAATTAAAAGAAAATTACCGAAGTGGTGATGCATCATCCTTTCGAAGTTTTGAGGTGCAAGATCTGTTTTGGTTTTCACTTTGCAGCCTTCGAAGCTGTGCAAATCATTGCGTAGAAGCCACTTATTTTTGCCCAAAAAGAATCTTTGCACTATTTCGATTTACCACAATAGAATTATAGCTGTTTGGTTTCACAGTAATGGCTTAAGTTTAGCCTGCGTGCAGACTCTATTGATTTCTTTTTAGAGGAAAATAGTGCTTTTTAGTAGAAAAGCAATTCTCTGTGATTTCTTATTAAATGCTGAGTTTGCATGATAAAAGAGCTGTCAGGAGGTGTCCTAACAGCAACAATTTCCACAAATTCGTAGCAATGTCTAGACTTTGCAATACACCTAAAATTGATGTGATCATTGACACGAATGCACAAAAAGAGATTTTCAAGATCCGTTTTATAGCCAAATGTTGAATATTTTCAGAAAGTTTTACTTGTTTTGGATCATCCAGTACACTTTGGTCAATCACAGCAGTACGAGTAAAGCAACAGCAACCACATCTTAATAAATAAATGATAAAATTGTTCAGAACTGATTCAAGTTTGATCAATTATTGACATCAACTTAATGTATCTCCTTTGGTTCTTTGAATAACTATATAATAGTTTTCTTCATTTCCTAATATAACGACATGCAAATTCACAGGAGGGGAATGCAAACAGAATAGAAAATAGGAATATTATAAATGATGACAGCCGAAAGACCTTCCCTGTCTGGATTCGAAAATTTCCTCTCAAATAACTATAGCAATAACAGGTTGAATGAACAACTGTTCATCAGTGTTTTAAGGGACTCCGTCGTCAAGATGTAAACAAAACGATGATTTTGCAGTTTTTTGAAAGGTGATATCACACAGGATTTTCGTATCTTTTTCAAAATGAAAGTTGCTGTTTGGGCATTAATCATTGTACTTCACTAAGGAACAAACCAAACATTCATATCTTCTGCGATTGCACGGATATAAGTGGATTTTTAACGGTCACTTTTTTTGGCTTGGGTGAAGCCACCAAACAAACTGCAGAGAACAATGGATAATCCCCGACAAGTGGGAGTTTACGGATTTGTTTACTGTTTGACGACGCAGCCCCTTTAAAGATACCATTGCTTATTCATTTATTCATCTGACACTGCTCACAGGAAACATACTCTGTTACACACACATTTGTGTGACCGTGTGATATGGTGTACATAGGTTGAATCCCCTCCCTTCTAAGCCATAATATTAGATAAGATAAGCTCCCCTTTCCTCTTAAGCCCCCCCCCAATTATGTCGAATGCCAAGATTTTCCATTTTTTATCTGAAAAAGTTTGCATATCAATTTTGATAAGGTTTGAAATAAAAACTGTGTCGAATTTGTATTGTACGTTGACTCCGCAAACCATTTCTTTCTTCTCTCTAGAATCCACATTTAATCACTGTCCAATTTGCTTGGAAAGACGAAGTCAAACCGAAAGGGTCGTCACTTATTGGAGTTTCCCCTGAATTCGAAATCACGCTCTATACCACGATTTTCCTGATGGGATACGAGGCTGCTAGCATCACTCTTGGAGGAGATGATGTCATTATAAAATGTCACAAGACCGCCGGCAAGATTGGCACATGCTACCCCACTATGCCTTACAAGAAATATTGAATGAAATAGCAATAGGTTAACTAAATAAATATTTTTGTGGAACAATTTTTAATATCTATCAGTGTAACTAATCTCAAAGTTAATTGATTTTTGGGGTGTACTCACGGGGGGGGGGAGGGGTTCTTGGCCAAATTTTGGGTAGGGGTCTGCCGCGAGCATCATCAAAAGGGTACCGTTGGCTAGACTAATTTTTACGAAAATGGTACCCTTTTGGCTAGACCAATTTTGACCATTTTCTCGACCAATATTGTCAAATTTGTGCCAAATATGATGTCATGACCGTTCGCTATACCAATATTGTCAAAAATGATACCCTTGGCTAGACCGTTGTTGGCCAAAATTGCAAAAAGTATACCCTTGGTTCTTGACCAGAAGTCCGAAAAAGTATACCCTTGCTCGCGGCACATCCCCAGGTACCTTTACTATGGAAGAACCCCCCTGTGGGTTTACTCCGTATGTCTTACCATAGTCTTACAAGTTGCAGGGACTAAATTATGTTTACGGTTTTGGCCCTTGGGAAAATATTTGTACAAATAGATCCAAAGACCACCACGTGATAGACCTCTCGGCTATTCTACAAAAGAGCCTGGATCGAGTGGCATTTTGATAAATTTGTATACGAAAGGTTCGATTGAATTGCGTTAGAGCTTGTGTC
>REGL01000235.1:56100-73560 GCA_004194395.1 Aurelia aurita complex sp. Pacific
ATTGATATCACCAATATCGCCAGTACGATAATGCCACAATAAAATTATTTAAGAATGTTTTTGCCCAAAATATTGAACTTGTCAGATTTTGAAGACACATATTGTTATGTTTGTACATAATCAGTTTGAAGAAAATTCTATGCAAAGACATGATACATAAATTATTAGGTCAATATTTAATCTGTATATAATCGTCTTCAGACAAAATGATTATGGCAGGTATTTTTTATTAAACACACTATGAATAATGATGCAAGTTTACATAGGGAAATACAGGGAAATACATACCCTTTTTTAGTCTTCTCTGACAAGCTCTGTAAAAAGACCCCTTTTTTCTCAATCTAGGTCCTAGATATTTATTGAAAATTCACCCCTTTCTCAGAGAAATCATGGACACGCATGCCAGATACAAAATTATATCATATGCACCCGCCGGGATGTACGCACATTTTACAAAGCTACAAGAAGGATACCATAGGAAGCAAAATATCATGGCTTTCCCTGGCCTTTACATGGTGAAAATACAACTAAAAATTACAAGCAAAGATACAACTACAAAAGGCTATTGTACATAAACAATTTTTACTCGTAAATACTCGAACCAGTTTCACATTGCATGTCAGGCAACCATAGATGATAATGCTGGAGGACAGAAACCCCAGCCAAGAGAACAACAATGACAAGAACCACTGCCGTCACTGCTCCCTCATCCACAGTGTGATGTTAAGGTGGATGTAATTCTGTCAGGGTTGCGTTGAGGGCATTGAGTTATGTGGCTAGACATTATACAGGTTATATTACCACATTGATATGGATATCCATGAACTACGCTTGCTGCATAAGCTTGTGCCAGGATAGCTCAGTTGGTAGAGCATTTTCCGTTTTTCCATTTGTTGAAAATTTATATCTTTATGTGAGAGACTGATTGCATGCCAACCCTAATTTTTATGTTTGAAATCATGTTGACCAAAGAATATTTGTGAACATTTCAAAACACAGCTTTTAAAAGCCTTAATGTTTAGACATTGTTCAAGTACCTTCTGAAAAATATGATACAGGAAAAAAGTGAAAATAACAGGGCTGGAGCCATAAACCTTTGACAGATAGGCTAAAATGGTTCAAAAATGCAGTTCTTGTACGTCATTTTGCCAAATTTTCTCTGACAATAACCCAAAAATTTCCTCCAATCATCTAAGTGCTTCTGACAAGGGGCTGTAGCCGCCCTAGCCCTCCCCTGGTTTTGCCCCTGGAAAATAAAGTAAAGATAAGCCAAATATTTGACTGAATTAGTCTCTTGAATAGTTTGTTTCAATTTCTTCTCAAGTTTCTTGGTCATCTGAGAGTTGAGTCTTGAATTTGACCTCATGTTTTGGCTGTTATCACTAAGCTATCTTCCAATATTCTCAGGTCATTTCTATTATCCTCCACAATGTTTCAATTCAAACCAAGTTGAAAAGAAAGCACAAGTCACGCTGTCGTATGAGTGGATGATTATCATATCGCATTTATGGGAGATGCAAAGTTTTATCAAGAGATTGGATTCCTTCAAACAAGGGGAGATCATTCGTTATGTTGCGGCCAGCAAATACAATTGAACTATGCTTCACCTAAACAGTTCAGAATTGATTGCCAAGAGAAATTATATTATATGAACGACAGAGCAAGATTTTGTTTAACTGTGAAAGTCCAGGAAACAAACTGTTAATGACGTAATTCATTTATTGAAGATGTTTTTAGCTTTTAAAGTTCAAAGCAGTATTCATTCTCTCTCAGAGAAATCTCTTGAATAACGGCTTGACAACAGATTTTTGTTATTCTAAAAATTTTCCTTCTCTATTACAATCATGTTCTAGGAAAGAAAGTAGAAATTGTTCTTGGATAGCCACATATTTTTATGAATAGATGCCTTTATCAAGATTTTAATCTGGAAACAGAACTCTTGAAATTTCCAAAGGCTTTCTTCTAAGATACCCCCATCCTACTGTAACTCAAAACTTTGAACCTTTTCAAGAAAGTTAATTTGTCCAAACAGAATTTAATGATTGTTCAAGAGCACCACCTTACTTGACTAAACCCAATGTAGTATATGGCAACAACGTATTGTTTCAATATGCCGATGACTGCACGACATGGCACAGTTTTCAAGATTTATTAGTGAAACCTACTTTAATAGTTTGTTTTTAAAATAGTTGCAATTAAGGGCAAATTGCATTGTTTCTATTTTTAGCTTTCAAATATTGTAAATTTGAATTATTTTTAGTGGTAGAGTGATACATAAATACATAATGATAAAAACTTATCTCCAATTCCCAGGTGACTCAGTGCCTTATGGTGGCTCTGGTGTAATTTACGCCTTGTCTCAATATTCACCCTTCATTAGTATCCCAAGGTACTCATCAGCATCCCATATAACGAGTCCACCATTCATTGAAGAAGAGAACAGCAATTTGGGAATCGAAGATGCTGACCCATCAAAGCAAGCCCCAACATCATCATCAAGTGTATCTCCTTCGTCTCATGAACAACCAGTTTGTAACGAACCAGGTATTAATTATTTGATTATTCTTTTGCAAACTCTTCTCATAATATATACAAGGCACATACAGTAGGTAAACCCTTCAAATGGTTAATCAATTTAATATCAGTAACAACTTGGAATCTTTAAAAAGAGTGGAAAATTTTCAAGATAACATGCTTGGCTTTAATACAAGTAAACAAAGGTTGGTTGATAAGGCACTGCCAATGATGCATCAATTTACTCCATAGAAATATGATTTTTTACAAATTCTCTCCCTTGTTTCCTGACCGTTTTCACCAAATGATATTTAATGTTCATTCCTGGCTTTAAATGTCTAGTATCCCTTTTATTCCCTAAAGATCCTTGGTTGGCTGCTTCATTACAATGCTAATTATGAAATAAAGTTTGAAAAAATTACGTTTGGATTTTAAAGTGTAGGAGCACAATTTTGAAAGTCCATGAAATTTATGTCAAATCACTCGTTTTAAAGCAGAATGCTACAGTACTGCAAATACATCTTCTTGGCAGAAACATCTGCCTTAAATTTTGATTTTTAAAAAGATCTGTAAATATCCACTAAAGCATTTCAAGCCGTCTTAGCCATTGAAATTAGGCTAAAGAAACATTAGCTCCTATGCTAGATTAGTAACTAAACTTCTATCACTAAACAGGAAAGGTGTGTCAGGCCTTTTCGTTTGACGCGTGCGATCGCACACGCACACGTTGGCACACACGCAAATTGAGTCACGAGTGCTTTTCATCGCACGCGCAAAGTGTCATTTTGCTTAAGTAAAGTGGTACTCTGATGTTTGACACATCCAATGTCAAAGCATGGTGATTCAATAAACCATGATTACTGACAAATCCTATAACACTTTCGACAAAGTACCAAGTGGCAATTCCCACAATATGAAATAATTGCGACACTTGGTGCTCATAGAGCGAAGGTAATTCTCGTTACCGATACCGATGTTCATGAAGAAAATGAACCGAGCAGACAACAGATTTGTCCTGTTGACATTGATAGTTGGAAGAATTGGACACTAGACGAGTATGAGTTTACCTAGGAAGAAACTGCTGAGTATAGTCCTGTAAAAACAAAAACTTCATTGACACATAAACATATGAACAATGATATTCAATTTATATCGGTAGTGTGATTATCTTTATCAGTAAAGGGAGACTTGAAGATCTATTTTTGTGTCACTTCTTAAACACCGTCTTGAATAACTACGTGTGCGAATCGCACGTGCAAATGAATTTACCTGTGTGTTTTGCCGCACGCGTGTTGTTTCATTCCCAAAAAGGACTGGTGTGTGCGCCTTATTTTGTGTTAAATCATTTTACGTTGATTATCTACATCTAGCTTCCTGTACAAAAATACAAGGCTAAACTTGGCCTTGTACAGGCCAAGTTTTAGCCTTGTAGAGGGGATTATGACCTTGCTATGACCTTGTACTAGCCTTGGAAAAAAATTACAAGGCTATCAGTAAGATTCCTAGCTGGAACCAGTCTAACACAAGGTTTCCACAAGGCTTCTACAAGGCTAATTAGCATTTTTCAAGCCATTTACAAGGTTACAGCAAGGCTATTCCAGACTAAAACAAGGTTACAAGGCCATAACTACAAGGCTTGTACATGGCTATTACATGGCCTTGTATTTTCGTACAGGTTACTACTATTTACAATTTGATATGTATAAACTTAAATTTAATATGTAATATGCCTTACTTATACTCCTTTTCTACGTTTCACCAGACATTATGTATTGGTTGTGATTGGTCCTTATGTCAACCTTGATTAATTGATTGATTGATTAATTGATTGAATTGTTTTATCTGTCATTCATTGCAGGCAAATGTCAAGCAGGGGGAGAAGTGCGACTGACATATTTAGGAGATTACCTTGAAAACTTGAAACTTCCGGATGGATTTGTTTTGGTTGGTGNAAAAAAAGGTTACAAGGCCATAACTACAAGGCTTGTACATGGCTATTACATGGCCTTGTATTTTCGTACAGGTTACTACTATTTACAATTTGATATGTATAAACTTAAATTTAATATGTAATATGCCTTACTTATACTCCTTTTCTACGTTTCACCAGACATTATGTATTGGTTGTGATTGGTCCTTATGTCAACCTTGATTAATTGATTGATTGATTAATTGATTGAATTGTTTTATCTGTCATTCATTGCAGGCAAATGTCAAGCAGGGGGAGAAGTGCGACTGACATATTTAGGAGATTACCTTGAAAACTTGAAACTTCCGGATGGATTTGTTTTGGTTGGTGCCAAGTCACCAATGTTGATTGGAATGACCCTTGTAGCTGCTGTGGATAAACGCTACCTCCCAAGTGAAGGCAATTCTGTTGCAATGCTTGGCTTCAGTGGTAATTGCATTGGATGTGGTGCCACTGGGTTCAGATATTTCACAGAGTTTTCAACGCATATCAATTTGAAACTTGCAACTCAACCAAAGAAGCAAAAGCATCTCAAGTACTATATTTTGAAAGATAAGGATGGAAAGTGGACTAAAGGAGCATTAATACCATGGAAAGGAACAGGTAATTACCCCTTCCAAATATGACATTAGTGCATTGCTTTTAGTCAGCCTTTAGTCAGCAAACGCTCTTAATTTTTTAAAATAAAATTTTTTTTTGCAGGGACCTTCCCCACGGGGGTACTTACTATATTTTGCTGATGGGATGTGCACTCCTTTCTAACGCCAGGTATCAAAAGAAGGCAATTTTTCCAGAGCCGGATATCAACTTGGGTGTTTTGTTGGAATGGGTTGCTATTTTGGGTTGCTATTTTAGCGTTTTTCAGCTTTTTCTTTGCCCTTTTTTTCAGAAACAAGAAAGAGGAACTTGCCTTTGTACAATACAGTAACAACTGTGGGAAGAACGCCAGAGTTGGTAACCCCTTATACGCTGAATTCATCAAGAGGTATATTGTTCTGTCTTTTTCTTTATGCTTATCATTACTTTTTGGTGGTTTGGGTGAAGCCACTTAGCATAGGCTCCAAATCTTTAAATCGTTATAAAAAGGTGGGTGTAAAATTCTATCATCCATTTCTCATAGTAAGTTGAATGGCTTGAAAGAAACTTTAGCTACTTACCTATAATTCTACCATTGGACTTTCCAGAACTTTTTTTCTCGAAATTACATTGTATTTTATATTCTAACTCAATTGAAGGATGTGACATCATTAAATCATAAATCAGAAGAGTGACAGACTCTTGCTTGATACCATATCATAGACATTCATAAACTATGGCTTTCTTGGAAATTATTTCATGTTGCATTTAGCAGTTTAGAAATTATGATAGTTTTGCGTTTTTTTTGACAATTTTCTTGAATTCTTGAAAAAGAAAAATAACACTCTAAATCTGAAAATATCGAAGATTTCTAAAATGTCCAACGGTAAAGTCCTAAGTCCAAAGAAAGTCCAAAGAAAGACAGTAAGTCATTGAATTTTACACCAACCACTTTAAAGATTTGGAACCTATGCTGAGGCCACCAAACAAACTTCATAAGACAATGGACACATTCTAAATCAATGGTGTTTGCAGAGTTGTTTTCAATTTGTTGATGGAGGCCCTTTAAGAGTTCTTCAGAATTCTTAGGGAAGAAAAGCATGTTAATGTCCGTAATGCCTGTTCTATACTGTACTTTCTTTCTTACTTGCTTTCTCGCTTTCTTAAGAACAAATTTGATCAACAAATTATTGTTGCAATTTTATTTCAGACACAAAGATGTCAATGTTGTTGACATCGGATCAAGTTCTTCTCCAAGCCGCTTCATATCCAGCTGCAAAAAAGCCGAGATTAGGCCTAGATTTGAATGTTGATATTTCATCTGATCCAAATGCGACACTTTTGAAAACCACAAGCACAGCACAAATGTCTAATCAAGGTAAATGGCTTTGCATTTGGATTGTTCAAATTCTCATTTGAAGCCTTCTTTAGTTGTTTTGATTTTATACAGATTGTCCCAAAATAATTGTGTCCCGTTTGTGTTGGTGCTAATGTGGGGAGCTGTGGCTTTAATGTTCTTGGTTTTACTCAGCTGCATAGAATAGCATGCTTGGTATAGGGCTCAATTGAACTTAGCATAGGGCTCAAATCTTTTGAATCTTTAAAAAGGTGGGTGTTTAGTTATTTTGAAAAAATTTGAATCATCGTAAATCCTAAACCAATGGAGGGAGAATGGTATAACTTTCAAGAAAAGCATACTTTATGAAGGTCTACAATGTGGTGGCAAGCAGAAATCTGTAGTTTTTCTGGGATAGGATTTAGAAATTTGACGATGTCATAGCCTGAAATTTAATAAATGCCGCCATTTTGAAATTAATCAAGATATCAATAAATTTCCATGGCAGATTTACAGCAAAAAGCCCTGAGTTCCTTCCAAGCCATTTAAGTGAAAGAAAATTGTAATAGAATTTTACACCAACCTTATTAAGATTTGAGCCTTATGTTCTTCAACTTTGAGTTTGACACCTTGTTTGAGTTGATCTGCCCAGTGGTTGCTCATCTGCATATTGTTAATAAAATCAAATGAAACTATATTTTCACTGATCAAGGAAATACAAGATATCGTCAAATATTTCGGTCTTTTGGCTATTAAGCAATGGTTCATTCCATTTAATCAAATACCTTAGTTATTGCAAAGTTTCAAATGCCTGGATTTTTTGGCAGGCCCAGTATATTTAAATTCATTTTCTATTCAAATTATATGCAATGTTGTTATCAGGTCATTTCCAAATATTAAGGCAAAAATAAGTTATTTCTAGCTCAGATTTAAATCATCAACGGTCTCTCGCATTTAAAGAGGTTTTCTTGGACAATCAGTATTTTATTAATATTGTTTATCATCCAGGGCAAATCTGAACATATTATGCGTTATTTCGATCATCTATTTTCACTTGCTCGTTTTTTATTGTGATATCTGATGATAGTTGAAAAGAAATCTTTGTTTTTAGTTTTATAATCAATGTAACAGTTTTCTTTATTCTCTTTTCAATATTTTGTAAACTTAAGTTGGTCATGAATAAAACATGACTTCTTGTTGATACCTGGAGATTAGGTAACCATTGGAAAATTAGATTTTTACCTTGTGGGTAAAAACAATCACAGTTTGAAAGGCTGCTGCTACCTGGATATCAAAGCAACAATATTTGCAAAAATATTATTCAATAGTAAACATGTTCAAATATAATATAACTATTTAAAATGAAATAATTGTACCTTGAACAGAGATAATAAAACACGACGTTTCGAGCTTAGCCCGTTATCAAGTGAAGAAAGATTAGTAGAACAAGAGTAAAAGGAAGAGTAGATTCGAACGATGAGATCGAATAAAAAGGAATAGACCATTTTGACATTTAGCAAAAGGATCTGGGGAGAGCAATATTTTTCTGGTAAATGGCTGCCACAGGGCTTTTCAACAACTATAAATTGAACTGTGGTAGCCATTTACCAGAAAAATGTCGCTCTCCCCAGGCCCATTTCTAAATGTCAAAATGGTCTATTGTGGTGACGCAACATAAATAGATAGTATAAGCAGGATAGAAACAAAAGAAAACAACAAAACAAAACAAGACGAAATCTACAAATATTAAACCTAGGGCAATGGTAAAAGGAAAGTGCTATGCTATGAGAATGTTACTGTAAATAAGTAAACTGTTTGTTAAGTCCAGCAGTTTGTTTGTTTGTTCAAATATATTTTAGAATCTACGTGACTGAAATCGGCAACTCCGTTCTGAAATCATGAGGGATTTTTTCAAGATAGTCCCTTCAAGAAACCTTCAAGAGGGAGTGGCTTTTACTTGCTTTAGCACATGTTATTTATCCCTTTGGAAGGATGAAAGTGCGATCCCTGGGAGGTGAAAAATATTATTCCACGGGATTTCATCCTGCCAAGAGGATAACGCGTGCTAAAACATGTTGAAGTCATAACTGTAAGGCAGAAATGTTAGGAAATTTGGTCGTGATTTTAGGTCTGTTTGAAAGCTTCACGAAGGGGGCTTCCTTGGGAAAGCCCCTCATAATTTCAGAACGGAGTAGCCGATTCCAATCAGGTAAATTTTAAGATTTATTTCAAGATATCCACCATTAAATGATATGTCTGCCAATGTCTTGACATCTAGAGAGTAGAGACCTTTAAAGCAGGGATTGTCTTCTTTGACTCACCTTCAGAGAAATTATCTACAGATTACGAAAATTTGTTCGATTGCAGACTTCGTTTGATCTTATTCATGCATGCAGCATATTTTGCTTTGTATAATAAGATCAATATGTTTGTGAAATGTTTTTAATCCCCAGACATGTCTAGTGATTAGGAAAACAACTGCCAGTTAATTAAGAAGCCCGCGGACAGGCATTTTTGCATTCGTATACCTCAAAGCAGCTGCTCGGTGCTCAGGAGGAAAAATTCTTTGTGATGAAGATTTTATTGACAATTTTCAGAAGAAATTCAGCCAAGATGTCTAGCTAGTTAATTTAATTGTACTCTCTGGTGGTAAATCATTTTTTTAAATCACCAAACTTGCGTTTATATGATATGCTATGTACATTTTTCATTTGTTAACAACTGCCATCACATAGCAGATGTGGACAATTCTTCATACACATTCGACAATTCACATTCGACGCACATTCGACAATCGATGCACATTTGACAATTCTTCAAAATGTGTAATAATATTGTTTGATTGAGATTCTTTTTTAGAATAGGTAAAAGTTCCATTGTTTCACTTTTGAAGTACCTGTCGAGGTACTAGTTAGTGATGTTGGTTACGGAGCCCCTTTGAGGATCAATCAATCAATGAATCAATCAATCAATCATTGCCATGTATCAAAGAGCCACTGTCACTCAGTGTTTCTTGCGGGCATGTTGCAATTTAAATTTCAGACTGTCTGAAAATCAAATTTGGCCTAATTGGAAAATATATACCCATACTTTAGCAGTTGAACTGATTAAAAAGTTTGACTTTCGTTGACTTGATCATTTTAACTTCATTCCCCTTTCTTTTCCAGCCATGATGCCGATTACATCTCCAAAGCCGGACCCAGATATTTTCTTGTCCTTCAAGATGCCTATATCTGCCATTTGCGGCGTTAGGCCTGTTTTGCTTCTGTGCCAAAACAACAACTTCAAACTGCCAAACACCATCAACGACATCATCATTAGCGATCTGCTACACGGTTGCTTTGACAACATTGGTTCAATTGACAACGTCTCTGCATCTACTGAATCCACCTTCATGAACAAAGGTTCCATAATGGCTACCGGATCAAAAAGTGAACCGGATCACATCATGCATTCACATATGGAGCAAAATGCAGCGAGCACGCTCATTAGTATGAGCTCAACGTCATCGACAACTGTCACAAATATGGTCAATTCTTCAATTATGATGTCATCAAGTACCAGGCCCCATTCTCTGCACGTCCAAGTCCCATCAGGTGGTAGTCATTACCAACAAAATAATGAGAACAGCGGCCTACAGAAGTTACCCGTTGCTGCGTCAGTTTTGATTTTGCTGCAGTATCTCGCGGGTCATGACGAGCAAAGTAATATTTGCCGCGAGGAAATCGAGGGTTTGCTGCAGCGTGCCCGCATGGATATGATGCCTACTCGTCAACAAGCAGCTTTGTCGCAATTTGCCAGTGTAGCAACGGGGCAGCTTCCGTTAATGGCCAATCTTTTGGCATGCGCATCGAAAGGAAAGGTGAAAGTCATCAATTCTACATATTCACTGCAAAATGGGATTTTCAAAGCATTGAGATGGGTTCATGATACCTTCTTGCAAAGCAAAGTAGCGAAAGCGAAAAAGATAAACATCCCCCATTTCTTGCTGATCCTCTCCACGCCAAGCCAAGGTCAAGCGGAGTTCTGTGTTCTTGTCACTGGAATCACACAAGCTAAGTTGCTTGCAGAGTCATTAGGACTACAAGGGATTGTCAATTCCCCGTTTAGTGAGGACATTAAACGACTCGGTGTTCAATTCAAGCAAACAGAAGATGCTCTTACTTTCCAATTGAATGCATTTGAAAGGAGAAAAAAGGGCAAATGCTTTGCACCATTTTACGCTTATGAGCAAGTACGGGTGCCGGTTGAAGAAGCAGCGAAATTATTACCACAAAAAGCGTTATTTTATGAAGGGGACACGAAATGCATTTTTGCTAACCAAGTTGCCATGTCACAGCAATTGCTCTCACAGTTATGCACCATTGCTGATAATACAGATATCCTTGAGCTGCCATCATTTTCACGTGTTGAACTACTGATTGTTGTTCCGCACAATCTCTCTTTATACCACCAAACCATCAAACGGGTGTGTGAGTCTGGCATTCTCACGGATCTCGGCCTTGAAGTGGAAGGAAGCGTGACGGATTGCAGCATCGCTGAGAAATACGTTCTCACATACTCGGATTGGCAAGAGAGTACGAATAAATGGGAAATATTCGTCAAGAAAGCGCTCAAACAAATGCATACTTTGTTTATCCTCATATTCGACCAAGCACAGAGTTACTGTTTACCGCAAGGAATGCCGGATGTTTTGCCAAGCCTAAAAGAGGTCTTCGAATCTTCGAATGTCATCCCTGTCTTTGTAACAGCTGTACCATACATGTTTCAAACGAGGCAGTCATTTATCGATCCTGATAACGAGGTTTACTGGACTGATGCCCGGAATATTCCAGGTTAGTGTTAAAGGGGTTCTGTCTCCAAATTTTCGTTTAAGCGGTGATCTTGCAGTTTTTGAAAGGCAATATCCCTCAGACTTTTCACCTTTTCTTCAAAATGAAGGCATTATTTTGGAGATAAATATTTGTATTTCACAGGAGAACGAAGCAAACATTCATATCTCTTACGATTGCTCGGATATAAATTTTCTTATTTCTTATTTTATAATATTTATACAGGGTAAAACATTCAGTTATACTGTTTTACAATATACCCTGTTAAAAAACTTACAAACGAAAAGAAACTTTCTAAATTTACACGTAAATCTAAAATAAAACTACAATCTATTTGATCTATACAGCTATTAGCAAAGTGTATAAAAATTGTAGATATGATCATGCATATGCTAGATATGATATGAGAGAGAATTAGCTAAATGCAAGGTTTGCTATGCTTTTTTTTAAGTTTGCTATGCTTTTTTTTAAAGTTTTCAATGTCGGGGACAATTTTGATTCTAGGCTGAGACAATTCCACATTGTCGCGCCTTTATATGAGAAGCATTTTTGGCCATTTGCAGATTTTCGCATGGGAATTTCTAAATCAGATCTAGTATTGCGTAATTCTCTCTTACATAAATGGATTTCTGACGGTCACTTTTTGGTGGCATGGGTAAAGATTGGTAGTCCAGCGTGCTACCACTGAGCCATCCCCAACGGTTTGTTGTTTGATAGATTTTTATATTTTGATGATTGGTTGATTGGTTGATTAAATATCATTTCAACTTGTAGGAAACATATCAACGTTCCTTGACACAAAATACACGAAGGTGAACGATCAAGATATGCTGTATTTTGGAATCAAAGAATACACCGATTCAACGAAATGGTGTCAACAATATCCATTGATTAGGCATGAGGAAACATTCGATCTTTGCATCCCAAGAGCTAACAGGTATTCTTGATTTTCAATCCAATAGATTATTCACGATTTTTTGAGTTTTTCGAAATTTGTTGGATGAACTGAATAGTGTACAACGCTGCAACAATAACAACCGATTTTGTACCAAAAACGAAGAAACATTTGGTCCAAACTGTGACGAGACGCACTTTTTAGGATTTTTATGAGTTCATTCATTTGAATATATTTTTCCTTCAAGCTTTAGATTATTCATTGAAGTTTTAATGATTTTCCTTTCAGATTATGACTAGGTATCGTTTCACATAGTTTCAGCATTTATTACGTATGAACCTCGCTTTCATTCCTTTTCGGTATTTACTTTTGGTATATGACTAGTTGTTTTATTACCTAGGTTGGTCCGTTTACGCAAATCTTACGTTAGTCATTTTCCTGTTATTCTTGTATTTGATTGGTTAGTCTTAATTCGTACTTCCGCGTAGTTTCTAATATATTCTGTAACTTTTGAGTTGATCTTTGATTATCAGTATGCGACCAGCTACACGTTAATTCCGGATCTCACTGGAGACCCGTTAGCCTTTGTATATAGTGTTTTCTATATAATCGTATAACCCAAGTTTGTGTGATTTATCTGCTCGTGCCTAAATTGCAAGTGAATCCAAAGTTAGATCAGATTAACAGCAGAGAAGAAACATATACTCCACAACGGACGACAATTAAAATGCTGCATTATTACAAAACGAAGGAAATTAAAACGAATGAAAATGAAGTGATAGAAACACCTCCGTTTTCGTGCCAAGCCCTCTTAGCAAAGAAAGGATAATGGAATTGTTTTGAGATCATCTGAAAACGGACTGATTTGAAAACCAGAGATATTTTGTACATGTAACCAGTGGCGGATACGAATGTTGTTTGGCTAGAACGAAGGTCTTTCGTTCGAAAACAATAGAAACAAACAATGCTTTTTAATAGACGATTGTGCTAAATATGGCGGCGAGGAATTTTTACCAAGATGCATTTCGTTCTAATAAAGATTCTTTAACGATTCTATAGGAATTCGTTTAAAGAACGCAGTGCATCTTGGTAAAAAATTCCTCGCCGCCATCTTTAGCGCAATCGTCTATTGGAACAATAGCTTCGCTCCCCCAATATTCGGCAAAATGTCCGCCACTGCATGTAACATGGTTGATTGTGCATGGTAATGTAATTAAATCTTGGCATTTTAGTTTGATTAATAGAGCAGTTTGTGTTTATTTACATTTTGTAAAGCGCTCTTGAATATTTGTACTCATAGAAAGGCTCCCTATATAGAAAACACTGACTTTACTCTCTACTTTTATCCAAAAGTTCTATCCCCCAAACCTTATTCTTTTCAGGCAAAATGACATTCCATACAACCTCGTGCACGGATTCCTACTCATCCGATTGTACCGCGCGGCATTAATGGTAGCCGCAGGAATAAAACCAGCGGAACAATACTGCGTCCTTTCAGTGATACAAATGACAAGGGATATTGTCGAAGCACCGTTAAAGCATAGAGATGGTTCAGGGCATATGTTGCTGTTGAGAATCCCACACTTGGAGCTGGCGAAATATTGTTATGAGGTGCTCAAAGAGACGAGAAATAAGTAAGTTTAACGTTTTTCTTTCACTTTTGTGCACCATTCTACCGGGTGTCCCAAAATGATGTATTATTGTTTGATTTATTACATGTTCATAACCAATGAACCGATGTTCAAAAACTTTGTTTTTTTTTATTGCCTAAAGGCTAAGTTGTATTTTAAGATGTTGGCTGTGGTTTTACCACGGCGTTTTCATGTCGAAAAAAAGATCGATAAACCTGCTCAAATTCAAGCCTTCTATGGCATGAGAAAGAAACGGCCTATTTTTCCAGTCAACATTTTCGAAGGCAGAACTCCTATTCGTATTCTCTGAACTCAGTATTAACTGAATTCGTATTCTCTGAACGACATATGTTCTTTGAACGACATAAGTTCAGCCTTTTGCATCACGTCTAATAAAATATTGACTGGGAAAGAAAATTACGTTTTCTGTAATAGAGACTAATGAGTACTAAATGTTAGAGATTTTTATGTTGTTCTCAGTGTATTTTGTGAAGGATTGTAGGTTCAGCTTGTTTTGCTCTTCATTCAACTCGTAAAGGCTGTTTGGTAAGAGGGATTTAAGTTTGGTGCTTAAAAAGGCTGCAACAATAGCAAAGTTATCCACACTTTCTTACTAATCTTCTTCAGTTTTTGTTTCTGAAGTTTATTCCAAGACGATAAATCTTTTTTTGTTACAGTCTTGGTTTTCAGTACCGATTCGATGTGATTTTCGATGATGGTCAAACTGAATTAAGTATTGATGACCACTTCTTGCAGCGAATGAGAACTTGGAGGAAACTAAGCGGTAAGTAATCAATCAATCTATCGATCAATCAATCGATCGATGGATCAGTCAATAGACCTTTGAACTATTCTATAAAAAATCTGGATCGCACAATATTTATACTTTTTGTTTGTAGAAATGTGTAGGATTTTCGGATTTGCACAATGTTGATAGAAGCTAAAATGCCACTCGATCAAACCTCGCGCGTAAAGATGTTACTCGGTCCAGACTCTTTGCAGAATAGCGAAAATGTTTATTTAATAATTTAGGATTTTTTTTAAATGTGACAAATACCAGCTTTTCACATGTTAATTCACATTAAGCAGAATTGTATTTGACAGGGAATTTGATTTATCTCACTTAAACATTTCATCTTTCGTGATGCGTGTGTCACTGAAGCCACTGATTATTTGTTTGGTAGAATCATCTTTTAGACCCAGAAATTAGGAAAATGCTGGAATGAGTTTGTATGGGAACGAGAATTCCACGTTAGATTCTGGTTCATGATTTACTTGCTGTTAAAATTTAAATTCTACCGGGTGTCCCATAAGAAGTACTCCTGTTTAAAAAATCACCAAAAATTGATTATCAATCCTTCGATGAAATTTTCTTTTTGAGTTGCTTTGTCAAAGACCCAAAAATATTCACAGATGATAAAATTTTTGCTTTTAATACAGTAAGGTAGGAAATTTACTCGTTGAAAAACCTTATTTTGAGCTATAGTTTTTAAGCAAAATACTCAATCTTGCCTAAGAGTCAAAATTTTCAGATTTTTTATCATATCATGAAAGTCTCTAATGATAGTGCGCATTTATTTCTGTCATTTATGACCATACTAGAAGTTTTACACGCACAAAGAAATTGATTTTGCAATCATTAGTGCTTTTTTGCAGTATGATTGAAAACCAGGTAGCCCTAAAAGAGCTAAATTTGCTCATTTTAAACCACTTACAAGATCAGCTATTTCTTGGAAAATAATTTAGTCTTTGATCTACTTGATAAAAAAAAGAAAATTGAAGATCGGCCGTGTAATCAAATTTTGGTGATTTTTCAAACGGGAGTACTTTTTTTTGGGACACCCGGTATATCTGAAAAAGACAGTTGTACTTAATTTATATTTCAATAGCAAATGAATCATGGACCAGCATCGAGCTTGGAATAGACGGTTGCGCTAAAGATGGTGGCGAGGAATTTTTTACCAAGATGCACTGCATTCTTTAATCGAATTCCTATTGACTTGTTAAAGAATCTTAATCAGAACGCAATACATCTTGGTAAAAATTCCTCTCCGCCATCTTTTGTGCAATGGTCTATTTTCGTTCTCATACAATTCGCTTACCAGCATTTTTATAACTTTAAAAACGTCTGAAAACGAAAGCTTTGTTTTGATTCCAGGCAACAAGAAAGCAGACAGTTGGTACCCAAGCTGCCTGGAAGAACTTCTTGACTTGCCTTGTTTTGTTATTTATGCTGGGAAGGATCGAGCTGGACAAACATTTCCAAGGTATGTTATCAACAACGAATATTTTTGACTCAGAAATTTGGCGATATGGACAAGCATGATCGTATAACCAGAGTCCAGAAAGAGGTCCAACCTCCCTCTGGGTTGTAATTTTTTAATTGAACCTTCCTCATTTTATCAAGTCTGATAACCAGATTTCTCGAACGCCCCGTTGTTTACGACGCTAAAATTTATAAACCAGTTGCCGTTGCCAAAATAACCCATAGGTTTCTTACAAAATTATTAAACCTTCCTCCAATATGACATTGGCAAGCAGTACCTTCCTCTGGCTCACAGCCTTGGCGCGTATACTTTTCTAGACTCTGCGTAAAACTTAGAAGGGTCCATCCGTATTGCAGATGGAAGGGGCCCGGTAGAATCAAGAATATTTGGCTTATCCACTGAGAAAATGATAGCCATCTCTCAAATAGAAAATAAGTAACTCTGCTCAGAAGAACCACAGCTGAGGAACGTACACCCTAGAAGACTTGTTTGCTGGAGGCGTTATGCTTTTTTTCTATTCAATATAAAAGTTTACAATAACAGATTACTCAAGACACTATCTACAATTTACCATACCACATTACAAGGAAGGCACCAGGAGGAGCAAAATATCATGATGCCAAACATTGTAGGCTTTCAAAATTTCAACTTTTAATCCTCCATTCTTTCACATTGATTTCAAAATCAGTTTTACGTCGCTGAGATGTCCTATGACACCTTTTAGAGGTCACTAAATTTTCTATGACACTCTTGCCCTCTTGCCGCTTCGCAAACCCCAACCCCCCCCCTCTCTCTGTGTCATAACACACGGCCCATCACTGAGTGATTTCTATCTAACCTACAGATCATTGAAATACTGCGACCTACGCCTTATCGAATCAGGATATCTACATCGCTCCACGATTGAGACTGAGATTGGGTCTGTGGCATGCTACCTCAGTTTTGGGACTGGGGGATGCGCGTCTCCTACGAGGGGGTTCAACAGCGTAAGGAGCAGCATGGGCACAACATTGTTGGAACCTCACGTAAAGGAACAATTGCAGAAGAAATTCAATGGAACGGGGAAGAACGCAAATGATGATCAGGAATCACCTGAGTTGGGTATGAACAAATGTGCTATACAGCATCAACTAATCAAATGATCAATCAATCAATCAATCAATCAATCAATCAGTTATTCCAGAAATCAATCAATTAATTAACACCAAAACTCTGGTTGAAGCTTTAAATTTCAATCTTGAAGCAAGGCTTCCCTGAAGTCAGTTGTATTAGGGCGCCTCACTAGACCTTTTAGCTGTTCAACAAAAGAGCCTGGATAGAGCGATATTTTCATACATTTTTATGCAAGGGGCTCGATTGAGTGGCGTTAGAACTTCGATCACTATTGTGAACTTCGAAAATTTTTCAAAATGTATAGAAATATCGTTCGATTCAGATTCT
>REGL01000235.1:74414-110451 GCA_004194395.1 Aurelia aurita complex sp. Pacific
ACAGATTTCTGCTTGCCACCATGCTGTAGGCCTTCATAAACTATGGTTTTCTTTTAGGTTGTATAATGTTTCCTCTCTTAGTTTAGGATTTACGATGATTTAAATTTTTTCAAAATTTTCCATGATTTTTTTCAAAAATAGTTAAATTGCTGCCATTTTGAAAAAAATCAAGATATCAAAAAATTTCCACGGCAGATTTACAGCAAAGTAACATAAGTTCCTTTCAAGCCATCCAATTCAAAGAAAAATGCCATATAATTTTACACCGACCTTTTTAAAGATTTAAAAGATTTGAGCCCTATGCCTTCTATGGCTCGTTATATTCCAGAATCGACTCTTTATTTTTTCAGAGACCAAACTGGATGATGATTCAACGGACCAGCACCAAGATGACGTTGCGAATCATTTCTCATCGAATTATCCTTTACCGATCATCCTCTGCTCGAAAACTGTCTGGCAGATCATTCAATCCAATGGAGCTCAATCCAGTGCACAACCCAGACGAATTAATCTAAATTCAGATCCCAATACCAGATGGATTGATAGTAACAGATCAGTGCTAGCTAATTGTAATCCAGATCATCAGTCAAGATATTATAGGTAAGCTGAACAGACAGATCGAATCTTAGATCAGGGTTTAGTCTAAGGCACAACCCAGACGAATTAATCTAAATTCAGATCCCAATACCAGATGGATTGATAGTAACAGATTAACCTATTAACATTCTAAAAACGTATTTACGATGTCCAAAATTTACAATTAAAAGGAAAACCCTAAATCGACTGCTTAAATAAGCTCAGGGAGGATGCTTGTTTTGACTCAGTCACGATATTACAAGTAATTTGCGCCAATAAACCTTTTTGCAAACTAGATCACTCCATTTGAAATGCAGCCTTTGTCCCGATATCATAGCGTAAAGTGATCATACAGCATCTCAAAGGATAGCGATGCCTTTCTCAAAACGGTGATACAAAGCATTAGTCAATAACTTTTAATTTCAGAGAGCTAGTTATGATTTATACCACATTCACACTGAAACAGTTGAACCAGCTTTACCTAAACCAGATTAAATTTCAACCAATCAAATGCATTGGATATGCTGGATTGACCAATTAAAAGGCCCCATTCGATAACCTGGCTTAGTTTACGCTGGTTTAACTTGCAGTGTGAATAGGGTATTAGCTCGTGAAGTTTTTTTTGGTCACGTAGTACTTTCGAGACTTGAGTTGATTGATTGATTGATTGATTTTCTTTCTTCTAGGCGTTGGACAGCTGCACGTCAAGCACGCAAAGTACTTACAACACCAGGTACTTCTTCGCCACCTTCACCGACAGGAGGAGGATTTGGAGGTGAGATAGCAACTTTCTTAATAATCCTTTAGAAATTTACATCATGAATTACTGATTGTTAGAACGATACCACAGGGAGCAAAAGGCAATGACCACCCAACAGCCATTATATAAGAAATAGCATTTGCACATACCGTGAAAGCTCTATTAAGTCCCGGGGGGGGCTTATTTAATTTCGGACACTCCAGAGGAGGGACTTTCTAAAGAGGGGGTCTTTTTAGAGAGGGAGGCTTTTTAAAGTGGGGGCTTATTAGAGGGGGGGGGGGCTTATTCACAAAATCAAATGACCAGGATATATATGATAGCTTTTNGAGATAGCAACTTTCTTAATAATCCTTTAGAAATTTACATCATGAATTACTGATTGTTAGAACGATACCACAGGGAGCAAAAGGCAATGACCACCCAACAGCCATTATATAAGAAATAGCATTTGCACATACCGTGAAAGCTCTATTAAGTCCCGGGGGGGGCTTATTTAATTTCGGACACTCCAGAGGAGGGACTTTCTAAAGAGGGGGTCTTTTTAGAGAGGGAGGCTTTTTAAAGTGGGGGCTTATTAGAGGGGGGGGGGGCTTATTCACAAAATCAAATGACCAGGATATATATGATAGCTTTTCAGTTCTTTTACACCATATTTTGCGGATTCAACATACAATTTTACGAGTCAAATACATAAATTCGACACAGTTTTATCTCAAACCATATCAAAATTAACCTGCAAACTCTTTAGCTCAATATATGGAAAATATTTGGTAACCTCTGGAATTTAACATTTTGGCTCAAAGGGGAGGGGCTTATTAGAGTCTTCATGGAGAGGGGGGCTGAACAGAGCTTTTACGGTAGATGTTGCATAATATTTTCTCAGTTGTTTCCTAGCCTCTCCCCTTACAATCTATTTTTGTCTACCATCTGTATATCCCAACGTACATCGAAGTCTGTCTTAAATTAGAAATCGCATGAGATTTGCGATAACGCATAAGTAATCATAATTTGAGACTTTAATGAGATATTCTTCTTGTTATTTCAGTAGACGCAGGGCATACGAATACCTTCAGCCCGTTGAGCAGGGAATCAAGCAAGAAATTAACACCAGGTATTTTAATTTTAGTTAACTACCAAGGATTACTCTGAAGATTATTTCAGATACTCTTAAGATTATTTCAGATTGTTTGAAACTAGATAATCATCGCTACACCTGATCAAATCTGTTACATTCCTTTTGGACATTTGCTAAACTACTTCGACAAGAATCATTTGCTGTTGACTTCATTAGTTATAAGATTTTCTTTTATTATTTTCATTTTGTGTGCAGATGGAAATGTTTATTTATCTGAAGCTGCCAGTGATGATGCGTCCGATGAAGACGATAACGATAAAGAACAATTTCATCCAAGATGTCTTCTTCTTTCTGGACCACCACAGGTTTGTACCAGGGCCACTGACCTTGTGCCAAATCCATTTCCTTATCCCTTTTAATATGCCTACATCCTTACATTCTTCAGATAAAAAGCATAACAGATTAACCATGGCGTGTAACATTTTTTCAAAGTTACATCCATCACAGCTATCTCTCCGTTATTTACAATTTTTGGATCGGTTTCCCATTTCCTTATAACACTCTTCGTGTGAAAATACAATACCATTGATCAGCATCTTAAGAGAGTAGTTACTGAAAAACAAGAATAGTGAATTGGGCAACAAATAGAATGGAACAGGAGAGCACCCTGCCATTGCTAAGTGTATGAAGCGTAAAATTCGTTGGTTTTGTTGGTGTATACTGTAAAGCCATATACCCGAATCTAAACATACCTGTTTCTGTTTATCTTAACCTTTTCAATTCCTAAGAATTAGACGAACATTTAGTAAGTTTCCCTGCTGCATAATATTAACAGCATTATATTGTGGAATGTTTCCCCTGAGATCGCCAAATGTTGGGAATACTTACCTTAAGCCCAGCGATACCATATTCTAGAGGATGGTTTACATTCCTAATTTCTCAAACTCAGGTTGGCAAAACTGGCGCTTATTTGCATTTTGCTCGTCTCCTACATTGCATGCTCATGCGTCTCAAAAGAGTTGACGTTTACGACAATCGAATCTCGTATGCACCTGCCCTCGATCCCATGGAGATTTGTGGAATCGAGGCATTACATCATCCACAATGGCCTGACGTCAGCAAAGTAGCGGAGACAGAATTCATCACGGAATTTCTGGATAGTGAATTCAGGAGGTTTAGCCGGGTTGATATTTCATCGGTCATCAAGGATGTCAAACCGGATAAAAAGCAAGAAGTTCAAATGCTGAAGAGAACATCTGACGTCACAGATATTGGAGGACAGCAAGTCGTTCCCGTGATCCTCGCTGACTGTGCATCCCATGATACATTGCATCATTGTGATAATTGCAAGTTTTATCGTGAAGGAATGGGAGGTGATACAACGAAAGTTCTTGACTATGTGCTCACTGGATTTGGAGATGATAACCTTGAGGTATTCATTTGTGTCTTGCTATTCTTCTTCTCATGTATGCAGCCGGAGTTTTGATTTTATTTTGGAATCTTTGAACAAATAGACCTTGGTACCAGCTTCCCTCGCATTTGTATATTGTTCTTTTATATCCTACCGTTAAGGTTATGATGCAGCTTCCTTGGAAAACTTCTTGAGAGCACACTGCGAAATTCCTACCTAGCCTGAAACCAGAGAGCCCTCGATGTTCCTAAATTTTACGAAGAAACAGGAGATAAAAATATCTTCTATTTAATGGGTTATATTTTGAGATTTTGCAAGAAATGCAACGTGTATACAGGTATGCAATTTGCTATCTTACTTCATCTACCAACGTTAGATAAAGTATGAAAAAAGGTAAGAATCTTCACTATAATATTTGCTACGTAAAACTCCTCTGCTTTCAAATAAAGGTGCAGTTGCTTCGTTCTTAAGGTCTCAAAAACCAATTCTCATATCTCATGCAAACAATTATTTGGGGGAGGTTGTTGTTGTTTCAAACGTGAACTTCACATTTGCTACGAAAAAGTGTTGCGATGTGGTTTTTTCTGAAAACTTTCTTTTTTTCCTTCCTAGGTTGAACTCCAGTTTATCATTCCCGTGATGCACATTAAATATTTCATCATTGACGAAGAATCACAAATTGTAAAAAGCCTTTTGTTGCCAAAGATTCAAGTTGGAACACCCTTTCCTAAAATTGTCAAGACAGAGGAGGAAGCGTTACTTGGAAGGAAAACCAAAACACCGATTTTTATGGCCAGCTCAGAAGGAGAGGAAGAGGGTATTGACTTATTTTATTTGCAACATCTTTTGTTATCGAGTAATAGACCTTTTTACTTGTTAGAAAAGAGGTTTGGATCAAGCGTCCAAATCTGGTAAACTTTGAGAGAAATAAAGAAACCACGACCCCCGTTCATGGTAGATATCTGTTAGCTGTGGCAAGAAGTTCCTTCGGACCTCAACACTTTTCAGTGAGTTAATCAACGATAAATTTGCCCAAATTGACCTAAGAGTGGTTCAGTGTGTACACTGGCAAGTTTTGTTCGCCTCTTGGCCTTGTTTCTCGTTGTTTTCAGTCATCGTTAACTGATTTTGTTGTGTAGCAGTTTCAAAACAAATTGCGGCCATGCAAGAGTTTCATTTTGTTGCAAATCGAAGTTTGCGTTTCACCCGTTGTTATTCAAATGAAAGAAAAGTCAGCTAAAAATGAATGAAAATAACGAGAAACAAAGCAAAAAAGACCAAAAATACTTGCCTGTGTATGAACTAAACCATCGCCCACTCACATTGCGCAAAGTACTTGATAACAAACTCTCTGAAAAGTAATGTATCCACTGAGAACGGGGGGTCGGGCTTTCGTTTTCCTCCCCAATCTTTACCAGATTTGGACGCTCGATCCAAACCTCTTTTTAGCAAGTAAAATGTTTATTCTATAAGGCTATGTTGATATAAGCCAATACCAAATATTCGAAGCAAGATTGCTATTGTGTTTAAATGCCAATCACGATGGGCTCGTAAGATGGGTGCAGGCCAACGAGTAGCGGAAAGTACCCAAAGAGTTCACCGGCGGAACGAGCCCTTTTTGTTTACGCAGCACTTCTTTTGTTGGGTGTTTTGCAGACAGATTCCGGAACACACGAATGAGCTGGTATCAAAATGACCATTATTTGACCAAAGAGCATTCAGTGTGGTTTCCATCTTCAAAGCATTACTCAAGCTTTTTGCATATGAGATAACTCTTCTTGGCAATAATCAATAGACCCTTTAGCTATTCTACAAAAGAGCCTGGATCGAGCGCTATTTTATACATTTTTACACGCGACGTTCGATCGAGTGACGTTAGAGTTTCTATCTCTATTGTACACATTCGAAAATTTTACCAAATGTAGCAAGATATCGTTCGATTCTGATTCTTTTCAGAATAGCTAAAAGGTCTATTGTATTCTCTTTTAGCATAGAATTTATTTTATTAGATCAAATATCTCTTTCTTTACAAGGTCTTCTGAATTTATTTCACGCAATGGAGGAAACTGATCACATGCATGTCACGTTTATCAAAGCCAGTGAACTAGCGTTGTATCAGAAGAATTGGCCTAATCACGTGTTTGTTGTGTTGCCGCCAACATTCGATGATGCCAGCTTTTCAGCTGTTAAGCAAGTCATGAAGGTATCTTTCGTTTTATTTAACATTAGCAAAGTGGTTGCAGTGCACCTGCACGGAATTTTATCCCTCTCCCTGTAAATATGAGAGGAGTTAAAAGACAGATAAATTGTTGGAACGAAGTAGACTGGACTGAATATGTTTAATTCAATCCTACTTTTTAGATTTGTGTAAAATTTACATTGTAGACAGTAACACTACAAAACCACATGGAGCATTAACATACATAGCAACCCTGTGGCCAAGGCCATTGCCTTTAAGAAGCAGCAATGTCCATCTTCATAGTCCGGAGACCCAAATATCACGTCGCACAGGGGCAGAGGTAGTTTGTTTGACACCAATGCCAGTTTGCAAGATAACCTAAACTTTCGTGAACTATGTTTTTGAATATGGTTTTCATGGTTATTTAGACAACGTGAAGAAAACGCTTTAAATTTGAAATCTGAACTCAACTTTATATCAGTCTTGCCTTGTTTTATCTTCTAAGTTGATAGTCGTCGATTTCAAGCAAATATTTCTTGAATTTTGGTTCACAGCAATTTGGAAGACAAAACTATGAAGTGGAAGTACAACGACAAATCATTGAGCCAGAGAAGGATGAAGATATCTGGCCGTTGATTTTGTTGACTGCTGATAATGTCGTCATGTGGCAACAAGCAGGAAAAGACAATCAACCCATTGAGTAAGAAATTTTCATTTTTTCACCACTGTCTTTTGTGTTCGAGATGAAAATGTTGCCAAAATCTGTAATTTCAAGCATGGAATTTTATATCTAAATATCATGGCTTGATAACGGGCTATGCTCGAAACGTGCTTATTTCAACTCGCATCAAAGTGCTTATATTTTACTCTATTTACTTGTTTATCATGGAATTTTATAGTCGTGTAGAATGCATTTCATTTGTTTAATTTCATCATCATCGTCATTCTCAATAATTTATTTACAATAAGAATTAAAAATAGCTTTATTGCATACAATTTACAACTTAGGAAAAAAGAACTATTAAAATGGGCAACACATGTTACAGGAAAACGTATAAGCTAATTGTCTATCCTGTTAGAAACCCAATTTTCAGGATGTATGTTTTGCAGAGTCTACAGTTGTATCTATTACCATTCCAACTTCTAATGTTTTTTAATGCAAAGGGTGTTTGCGTGTTTTATTTCTTGCGGTAAAAACTGCCACAGTTTATTTCCAAGGTAAGTTATGGACTCAACTTCATATCTGTCGTCAAACTAAGTCCAGCTGAATTGAAAACCGTGAATGAGAATAAACGAGGCAATTTACGTGAAATGAACATTGTGTGTGATACGGCGGAAAATAACTGCCATTATTCTTTTCTGTTTTGAAAGAAAGTTTATTTACAAAACCTGTCTTAAAATATCTTCAATTTTTTATTCATTTTCATTTCTATTTTGATTCATTTAGGGAGGGTTACCCTTGAGTAAAGGCTGATTTTCAAGGGGATAACAACAACAAGGAGATATCAACAAAATTTTTCATTTTCCTTTCGCAGAATATTGTAACATTTCCAAAAATCAACATTTTGGGCTCTGTGTATGAGCAGATTATAATAGTTATTCGCTTTTCTGTAAATTTGCTGACTTTTGCTATCATTCACCTGAAATACTTGTCATTTACTTTTAGTGACAAAGAAGATGAAAATGGCCCGTTGGATCCAGATGCATTGTTGCCCTCTCCGGACACCACATCGTTATTTGACATCATGAAACTGGTCGAGGCGACTCCTCATGTGCTTAATTATGGAATAATCGGCCTAAGGCCATGGAGTTCAACGCAATTCGATGTTCCGATGCATGGCTTTATTCGCACTTTCGTCCATTCATGCGTGTTTTTGAATGTGAAACAAACGAACAATATATCCTTCAAGAGTACATTANACCTAAAATGCTTGTCATTTACTTTGAGTGACAAAGAAGATGAAAATGGCCCGTTGGATCCAGATGCATTGTTGCCCTCTCCGGACACCACATCGTTATTTGACATCATGAAATTGGTCGAGGCGACTCCTCATGTGCTTAATTATGGAATAATCGGCCTAAGGCCATGGAGTTCAACACAATTCGATGTTCCGATGCATGGCTTCATTCGCACATTCGTCCATTCATGCGTGTTTTTGAATGTGAAACAAACGAACAATATATCCTTCAAGAGTACTTTATACATTGGAGAAAACATCGATTTTCAGCTTCGGTTAGTTGAAAACAATATCCTCACGTGTAGATTTGAACATCTCAGTTTTATGTGCAAGTTAACATCCCGTTCTGGCTGGAGAATTCCACTGAGGACTCAGAGCTGGGAGAAGCTTGAAGGAACCCCACTCATCGAAGAGCCCCCGTATTCGCATCTCGTTGCACCCCCAGATATCGAGGATTTAAGATCAATACATGCCCCACCGCATCTTGTCATGCAAAAGTATTTGGGTTTGTGTGGTGGTGTTTTGTTTCCGGCCGCAGTAAAGCAACCCGACTTTCCTGTTTTGATTATTGGCGGATACGTAGACCTTGGGGAGAAGATCACACTTTGTGTTATCAATGGGAACTTGACGGGGGAGCTTAACGAAGCAACATCACATCAGTCCGGAAGAAAATACGGGGGATTGTTGCTTTATGATTATCCACCAAGTTTGAACAAAGAATTTTTGTCGCATTTTACTTTTATCGAGGATGCGAGACTGTGCATCGTTTCAAATGACCGATACACAATGAGAGAAGAAATTAACCGGTTAGACCTGGAAGAAAATTGGCGGTTCAGGTTTAGGGACGAATACCAGACCGCCACGAACAGTGAAGGGGACAAAAAACCTGTTTTCTTCTTGACCGGGGTCATTGACCTTTAAGCTGAACAATTTGAAATACGAGCAATGAATGTCGTATGTGAATAGCAACGCTCAAAGGACAGAGTAGCAGCGATCATAGTTGCAGGAATCAGAATAGCAAAATCCAAAGCTCAATTATGAAAAGGTCAAAGTTGAATTGTCTATGGTAGCAGGACGGTGGTGTATTTGGTACAAACATGTTCATCCAATCACCCTGCATTGAGCACATTTGCTGCACTTTCTTCGGAGTAGTTTACCAACTGTTACTTCAAAGGAATTTACAAACTGCTGTTGTTAGAGGTAGGCTATGAACAGAGCTCGAGAAGAATGTGATGTGATGTGATGATAAGTTACTTCAAAACATTGATTGTAAACGCAGTGGAAGAATGGACGGATTTTCAGCTTGTTATTCGAGTGATTTGGAATCACCATTCGAATCATGGATCAGCGATCGTCATTGGTGCATTAAAAGCATAAATCTCAGATCTTGTAAAAGTGGTGTGAAGCGTTTCTTCATCTTTCTTTATATTGGATTTCTTGACGGGAATTTCAGGTACTTTGCTAATAAGTCTACTGTGCGAATTTTTTTATATCTCAGCTGTTTTCAAAAATTGAAGTGCTGTTGTTTTCATGACCAGGATGCAAGCAACGTTTTTGAAGAAATTTCTAAAGTAATGAAAGAAAAATAGTAGAATTTTCAATAAAGCCATTATTTGTGAAGGGCCACAAGATAGTGGTAAGCAAAAATCTTGTCTCTTTCTTCGTCTACGATTTATCAGTTCAAAGACGTTGAAATATGCACTATTGTAAGCCCTTGCACATAAGAAACGGTCGTACGATAAGAAACTGCAGCCTGCCGTTACAGGGTATATTTTCTCCTCATAAGAAACTAGGCGGCCTGTTTTCTTCAATTATGAAATAGAGTTTTTGGAATGTCAAAGTTGTTTTCCAGTCTTATATTTGACATTTTATCACATGAAATTATGAATAATTATTTACATATTTAATCCTTTAACTATTTGGACCTTTGCAACTTGCCTAACACTTTAATAAATGCTAATTGACAGAGAACAGCATCTCATTAAGCAGGCTGATTAAAATTTTGAGTTTCTTGTATGTAGGGACTATATAGTAATGTACCGAAAGCTCCTTTCAAGCCATCCAATGAAAAGAAAGATCTGATAACAATTCACAGCGCCTTTCTATGCTAATCAGCATAGGTTTCAAATCTTTAAAAAGGCTGGTGTAAAATTGAATGACCTATTTCTTTGAACTGAATGACTTCAAAGAAACTTTAACTATTTCTCTATAATTCTACCGTTGGACTTTTCGGAAATCTTCCATATTTTCAGATTTAGAGTGATTTTCTTCTTTTTCAAGAATTCAAGAAAAATTTTCAAAGAAACTTAAAACTATCTTGATTTCTAAACTGTTTGAGGTAACATGACGTAACTTCGAAGAACATCATAGTTTATGGATGCCTACAATATGGTATCAAGCAAAAGTCTGTCACTCATCTGGTTTATGATTTAGACATTTGATGACGTCACATCCTCAAATGAGTTGAAATGTAAGATACGCCGTAATTTCGAAAAATATTCAAAAGTTCTGGAAAGTCCAACGGTAGAATTATAGATAAGTATCTAAAGTTTCAGAAGAAATAGGTCATTGAATTTTACACCCACCTTTTTACGCCAAGAAAAAGATTTGGAACCTATGCTATGCTAATCAACATGTCAACGAATCATGGATCTACCAAGGCCCATCTCCACTGCTGTGATCACAATTATCTGTGATCGAACAACGATTCATTGTAGAGAAATTCATTACAGAGAAATTTCTTGATTTGAGGATGTGATATTAAAACAGAATTCGTAGAATCAATTTGAGTATGATATTAGAACATGGTTTATTGTAGACTGCAAAATGTTGAAAATTTAGACTGCAAGGTTTGATGCCTATGGTAACAGTAAGTAGATATTGACAGTAACTTCGCGTAGCAAATAGTCATTTAGCAAGTAAGAGCATTATGAGGGCATTATCTCGCAGAATTATACCTTCTAGCTGTGTGGATCGAAGGATGTGCTTGCACATTGTTTTGTTCGAAAAATTAGAAAGAAGATGGAGGCAAGGAAACAAGACTTTAAATCAGCACACTAAAGGCCGTTAGAACTTATGTTCTCTTCAGAGTGTGACTAACATTTTTGTTCGAAAGGTTCGATTCAGCGGCGTTATAGCTTCTACCGTCAAACCCCGCATATAAGAACCTACAAGCTGAAATTGTCCAGTTATGCTACCATTTCATAAGACTCTATCTATCGTATTCATTGTTTAAGAACCCAGGGTGACTTGCAAAATTAAAGGTTCTTATACCCAGGTTTTTACTGGGTTTTCTTTCAATTCTTCAAAGTGTAGAAAAATATACAAAAACATCGCTCGATCTAAACTCTTTCGTACAATACTTAAAAGGTATATTCCTCAGATTTGTCACTTACTAATTTGACTACAAATTGCAAACTACAAACAGTTCCGTTCTCGTGCCCAGTTTATTTACGGTAAAATTTTCGCAGAATCATTGTTGAAAAACTCTTGCTTGCAGTAGGTGTACAACGCATCTGGTACGCTTCATTATGGAGGTGTAAGGTCAGTATAGCAAAGGACATCTGGTGAAATCAAAGTAGCAAAGTAGCAAGGACAGAGGCCATAAGGTGAAGTTGCAGTTTTTGGCGCCAAGTACATAGACCTTTTAGCTATTCTAAAATAGAATCTGGATCGAAGGATATCCTTATACATTTTGTAGAATGTTCGAATGTGCACAAAAGTACTAGAAGATCTAATGCCACTCAAGCGAGCATTTCATATAAAAATGTCTAAAAATATCGCTCGATTCAGACTCTTTTTAAGAATAGCTAAAGGACTATAAATTGATCGCAGAATTAGCTAAGCGCTAACCGACTCCAAGGCCTTGAGGACATCTAAACTGATTTATACTTTTATTGATTGCCAGCACGAATTTTTTAAATCAGTGTAGTAAATCGGCTAGAAAGTGTTCCTTCCTGTTGTCACACCAATATTTCTCATACTTTATTTTAGTAAGACAAAGTCTTTCTGTCACCTGCTCTACCACATTTGACGCTTAGAACGAGGGGTTCCAGCTGGTAAATATTCGTTATTCCAAGTTTAAACAATGGAGATCGAATTTTATTTGCCAGAAAGAATTGATCATTCGAATCCTGTTTTTGCTTGGTCAATTTCCGTTGTGCACCGAATAGGCAAGAGTTGCATATCTTATTTATGTTCATAACGCACATATTCCTCCTTTCGTTACTTATATGATTTTGTAGTTGCGTATAATACATTATGATTCTATTTACACTCTGATAAAAACGTTTATTTCTGGTCATATCAAACTCCCAGNCTATCTATCGTATTCATTGTTTAAGAACCCAGGGTGACTTGCAAAATTAAAGGTTCTTATACCCAGGTTTTTACTGGGTTTTCTTTCAATTCTTCAAAGTGTAGAAAAATATACAAAAACATCGCTCGATCTAAACTCTTTCGTACAATACTTAAAAGGTATATTCCTCAGATTTGTCACTTACTAATTTGACTACAAATTGCAAACTACAAACAGTTCCGTTCTCGTGCCCAGTTTATTTACGGTAAAATTTTCGCAGAATCATTGTTGAAAAACTCTTGCTTGCAGTAGGTGTACAACGCATCTGGTACGCTTCATTATGGAGGTGTAAGGTCAGTATAGCAAAGGACATCTGGTGAAATCAAAGTAGCAAAGTAGCAAGGACAGAGGCCATAAGGTGAAGTTGCAGTTTTTGGCGCCAAGTACATAGACCTTTTAGCTATTCTAAAATAGAATCTGGATCGAAGGATATCCTTATACATTTTGTAGAATGTTCGAATGTGCACAAAAGTACTAGAAGATCTAATGCCACTCAAGCGAGCATTTCATATAAAAATGTCTAAAAATATCGCTCGATTCAGACTCTTTTTAAGAATAGCTAAAGGACTATAAATTGATCGCAGAATTAGCTAAGCGCTAACCGACTCCAAGGCCTTGAGGACATCTAAACTGATTTATACTTTTATTGATTGCCAGCACGAATTTTTTAAATCAGTGTAGTAAATCGGCTAGAAAGTGTTCCTTCCTGTTGTCACACCAATATTTCTCATACTTTATTTTAGTAAGACAAAGTCTTTCTGTCACCTGCTCTACCACATTTGACGCTTAGAACGAGGGGTTCCAGCTGGTAAATATTCGTTATTCCAAGTTTAAACAATGGAGATCGAATTTTATTTGCCAGAAAGAATTGATCATTCGAATCCTGTTTTTGCTTGGTCAATTTCCGTTGTGCACCGAATAGGCAAGAGTTGCATATCTTATTTATGTTCATAACGCACATATTCCTCCTTTCGTTACTTATATGATTTTGTAGTTGCGTATAATACATTATGATTCTATTTACACTCTGATAAAAACGTTTATTTCTGGTCATATCAAACTCCCAGGAGTTCTGTTGGGAAGCTAGGTGCCAGAGTTTCCTCCTTTCCCTCCCTTTTTGTTCCAAACTACAAGGCTCTGGCACCCATGGTATTGGGAAGCATTGGTTCCACATCTTTAAACTTATGTGAAAAGGTGGGCCTAAAATGATATGACCTATTTGTTTGAAATGAATGTCTTGAAAGACACTTTAGCTACTTTGCTATAATTCTATCGTTGGACTTTTCAGAAATCTTCAATATTTTTCGAGATTACAGCGTATGTATTTCACCCCATCGTAGGATGTGACGTGACGTCATCAAATGTGTAAATCTTAAACTAGCAGGTTGAACAAATTTTGCTTAATACCATATTGTAGACATTCGTAAGTCTTTCTTGAAAATTATTCTTTGATTTCTCGAAAAGTTTAGAAACAACAATGGCTTTAAATTTTTCCAGAATTCACTTTGAATTCTTCAGGAAAAAGATACACTCTAAGATAAAATATTGAAGATTTCGGAAATGTCCAACGGTAGAATTATAGTGAAATAGCGGAAGTTCTTTCAAGCCATTCAGTGCACAGAAATAGAAAAGGTTACAGAATTCTACGAAAGATTATGGATTGAGGGTAATTTTTGTACATTTTTATACGCGAGGTTCGATGAGCGGCGTGAGAACTTCTATCGTTATTATTTTACACTTTCGAAACTTCTACAAAATTTAGCAAAATATCGTTCGATTTTGATTCTTTTCAGAATAGCTAAAAGGTCTAATGAGAAGTGTCACCCCTACATTTTGAATCGGCACACATTGTTTGACTTGCACTGGTTATACCAAATTGTCCAATTAAACTCCACGCCACACATTTATTTATTTGAAATTAACCAACGAGAAAGGATAATTAATAAAGTTTTTATATGGTCAATTGAAATGTGCCGAGAGAAAAACAACTTTTTATTTATCAGAAACGAATTTCATTTCCATCGGCGTAGGGGAAGATAAAATTTGGGGGGCTGCCCGACAAAAAATCCATTGTTTGAGAAAATTTTGCCCGACTTGAGGCGGATTTCTGCCCGATTATGGCTGATTTTTGCAAATTTTTCTGACGTTAGGGGGGCTGCAGCCCCCCCTAGCCCCCTATCTCCTACGCCTATGTTCATTTCACAAAAAACCACAGAAAAGTGCTTGAAATGAAACGCATATTAGGCACGAAAGATTCACAAAAAGCTTGAAATTGTAGAACCTTTAGAACCATGAAAAAGCATGGAAAGAACAAGAAGTACCCAACAAAGAATTTCGAAATTTATTGGCAAGTTCTTTTCCAGATATTTCTATTTTTCACAAGATACTAAACGTACACCAAGAAATTTTCGAAAAAGTCATCGAAAGACTTTGAAATAACAAACACGAAAAAGAAATATTCCTTGCGGTGCATTTTATTAGTGCTGCGATGGAGGAGCCTTTCCAAACACATGGTCAGCAGATGCAAATTGTCCCATGCGGTCAACCCTAACGTATCCAATGGAAACGACACCTCCCATGTTCGTTATTGTTGATTATCCAATGAGAATGAAGAAGCCATTCCAGTGTCATGAGCAAAGTCCGATAGCAAGCACGTGTATCACAATAATCATGTGCTATCACGTGCAGAAAATGTATCTTTCATGTGTTCAGTTAACGCTTATTGGTTGATAAAAAGTGACTTCTTGAATATGATTGGTCAAACCCAAAATCCACCCCTTATGAACTTGTGTACTTTCGCTTCTTTGGAATGGCAGGTCTAGCCCTCAAAACAACATTCAATCCGGTAATCAAAGGCGAAATTACTTCGATCTAGAACCAAAAAGACGCGATCACGCACTGATTTCTGCTTGAGTTACAATCACAATTCTTCAATCTTCAATCTTCAATCTTCAATTACTTACTCCTAAAGGCTTTCNATCACGTGCAGAAAATGTATCTTTCATGTGTTCAGTTAACGCTTATTGGTTGATAAAAAGTGACTTCTTGAATATGATTGGTCAAACCCAAAATCCACCCCTTATGAACTTGTGTACTTTCGCTTCTTTGGAATGGCAGGTCTAGCCCTCAAAACAACATTCAATCCGGTAATCAAAGGCGAAATTACTTCGATCTAGAACCAAAAAGACGCGATCACGCACTGATTTCTGCTTGAGTTACAATCACAATTCTTCAATCTTCAATCTTCAATCTTCAATTACTTACTCCTAAAGGCTTTCCAACCAATCTGGAGCATTTAAAAAGAAAAAAAAAAAAAAAATTCTGAGGAAATAAGAAAGCTCTTCATCAAATCAAGAGATGGCTGGCATTCTCCCATCACCCCCAAGTTCTCCTGCCTTCGGTGAAAATTCTGAGGTAAGTTTTTGGCCTACCAACAACAGGAAGATACATCCTTCATATCTGTAAGACCTTTGTGGACATTTTGTGGACGCTTTAGATTTCTCGTCAAAAGATAAAGAATTTTTTGTCTTTGATTTAGTCTTGCTTCTCAGAATTCATACCACTAAAAGAAAAGTCGAGAAAGATTAGATAACACTTTCCATAATTATTTGCGTGTTTGGGCAAGACCAGGTATTAATGTTTCCTGTTGACTTTTCCGAAATAAACATGTCGGCGATTGACATTATCTATCAATAACAACGAAATAAACAACTTCAATTTTGCTGGTATACATCCTGACATTTATTCGTTCTTATTTCCAGGATGGATCCTTCAATAATAGCCTTACAGATACTGTAGATTTCGAAGCAGTCCAGTCCCTACTTGCCATGAGCCAATGGTCCCCTCCAAGCCCCCCTAATGGAGAAATGAGGACAAAAGCCGAAGTAACCTCAGACGAAGGTGGTAGTGTTACATCAAATGATGAAATTTCTAACGAGAAATGCAGATTGAAAGAAGACACCCAACAAGAAGGCCTGGTAAGAAAAACTTTCCTTTCTCTTGGTATTGTGTCGTAACGTTATGTAACAGTGCAAGGGTTTCCCCCTTCTAGTAAGTCGACCCCACCCCCTTCTGAAAGCTTCTAAACCGACCCCGCCGCCTTTGTACTTCCCCTTTTGTACTTCCACTTTTGTAGTGTAAGCATCAAAACCCAGATTTTCCCTCGAGCAAAGCTCCAAATAAATATCAGCAGGTTTTCTCCATGAATTATAGATTCAGAAATGGCTTGCATTTAGTCAACAATACAATAGCTAATCCGTATTGCTGCCGTCAATTAATTGATTCAAAACAATTTTGGACAATTTCCCTGCAGACCAAAAATCTTACCCCTCTTTTCTATCTCAAAGATCCCTAACCAAACTTTCCCCATGTCAAAAACCACAAGCCCCCAAATATAGAACTTAATTTCCCAAGCACCCCCAACACCGCCAAAAACCTCCTATATTTGGACTATTGTTTTAAACAGCTGATCGGTCGCTTCTTTTGTTTACCTTGTTTACGAAAATTGAAAATATTCTATCGTGCATGCAAGCATGTGACCGTGACTGTCCTCTCCTGCCCTTTGTCTTTCTTTGGTTTCCTCACGTCAGATAAAATCTCCTCGCCATGCAAGATAGCATGCATTTTATCATGATTTCATCGTTCTCAATCAAACAAGCATTTGCTGTTTTAATATTTGCATTAAAAACAATCAAAATTTATACAGTTTCTCAACTGTTTTCTCTGCCTTTTGTTAATTGTTTACGATTGAACACTGCCTGGAATTTGTCCTTGAAAAATAGAATCCTTTGCCTAAAAGAAATTCTTTTATAATACAAGCAAATCATGAGGGTCTTGACCATTAAACACAAGGTCTTATGTCATGTGACACCTTTGACACACCCACTAATCCAGTCACACACCCACAATCTCTCCCAGGGGAGGCCAAATATGTGGTATCACTTTACAGCCAATGAGAAATTGATCACATGTTATTTGCATTGTATATGCACATCCTGGCTACATAAAGGAACCTATTAGTCACCACATGAGACAATGAGACAATGGATTAATTTTGATTCATTTCCTGCCTCAAGTCTTGCTCAAATCACATGATTTTGAAAACTTTCCCTTATGTGTTCAAATGATGAAATAAATCTGCAGGTATGCTAAACATATTTTGTTCAGTGGAAGGAATGGGAAAACAGTTTGAAGTTCTAGAGGGTTACCTGAGGGGAGGTACTCAACTTTCAGTGGTAGGTAAAGGGGTGGCAGAAATAATTTTTCCCTCCAAGTGATAGCCAGCTTTAGAAAATATCAGTAAATTGTATACTCCAAAAGGTAAAAAATATACTGAAAAATAATGAAGTAACCCCTAAAAGGGCCTGGATCCAGCGCTAGTTTTTATACATTTTTATACTGCATGTGACGTTCGATTGAGTGGCGTTAGAGCTTGCTATCACAAATGTGCACATTAGAAAATTGTTCAAAATATTGCAAAATGTTGTTCGATTCTGATTCTTTTCAGAATAGCTAAAAGGTCTATTCTGAAAAAATACCCCTTTGTTCTGAGAGCTGGCTCAAGAAAAATTGCCTTTGTTTTGATACATGGACGTGTTAGAACAAAGAGGTGAGAATGATCTGGAGTGCACGTCCCATTAGCAAAATATACCCCCCCCCGAAGGTTGCTAGAAATTTATTATGTAAGTGCCCTTGATTCCAGTAACTTTAGTAAGGACATGGGTTGTTCCTGAAAATGTTTTTTCAGATAGGGAAATTTGTCTGCACAAAGTAAATTTTTCTAAGTCCAGTATGAGCACACACGGTTGAAATTTGATTCACATCATAGCCACTTGACTNAAAGTATACGCAAAGTTCGGAAGCAGAACATCAACAGATCGCAATATTTGCTACGAATTTGTTTAAAAATGTGTTTGTAAAGGAAGTTGCAAACATACTGTTGCTTTATGAAGTATTCTACGCTCATTTGAAAGGCAAGAGCATTTTGTCCGTGGATGTAACACTCTAAATTTCACCACGGACCACGTCCGTGGCTAGGAATTGTCCGTGACCAAATTTAATTCAAAATTTCCACGGACGGTCACGGACTTGTCCACGGACAAGACACGGACATTTCCGTGGACTCGGGACCCTCCTGCTACTACGCGTAGGCCAAATCACGCATGTTTTCCAACCTGGTACATCGTTCATACCTGTAAGACCTTTGTGGACATTTTGTGGACGCTTTAGATTTCTCGTCAAAAGATAAAGAATTTTTTGTCTTTGATTTAGTCTTGCTTCTCAGAATTCATATCACTAAAAGAAAAGTCGAGAAAGATTAGATAACACTTTCCATAATTATTTGCGTGTTTGAGCAAGACCAGGTATTAATGTTTCCTGTTGACTTTTCCGAAATAAACATGTCGGCGATTGACATTATCTATCAATAACAACGAAATAAGCAACTTGAATTTTGCTGGTATACATCCTGACATTTATTCGTTCTTATTTCCAGGATGCATCCTTCAATAATAGCCTTACAGATACTGTAGATTTCGAAGCAGTCCAGTCCCTACTTGCCATGAGCCAATGGTCCCCTCCAAGCCCCCCTAATGGAGAAATGAGGACAAAAGCTGAAGTCTCCTCGGACGAAGGTGCTAGTGTTACATCAAATGATGAAATTTCTAACGAGAAATGCAGATTGAAAGAAGACACCCAACAAGAAGGCCTGGTAAGAAAAACTTTCCTTTCTCTTTGTATTGTGTCGTCATGTTATGTAACAGTGCAAGGGTTTCCCCTTTCTAGTAAGTCGACCCCACCCCCTTCTGAAAGCCTCTAAACCGACCCCACCGCCTTTGTACTTCCCCTTTTGTACTTCCACTTTTGTAGTGTTAGCATCAAAACCCAGATTTTCCCTCAAGCAAAGCTCCAAATAAATATCAGCAGGTTTTCTCCATGAATTATAGATTCAGAAATGGCTTGCATTTAGTTAACAATACAATAGCTAATCCGTATTGCTGCCGTCAATTAATTGATTCAAAACAATTTTGGAGAATTTCTCTGCTGACTAAAATCTTCCCCCTCCTTTCTATCTCAAATATCCCTTACCAAACTTTCCCGTGTCAAACCACAAGCCCCCAAATATAGAACTTAATTTCCCAAGCACACCAACACCGCCAAAAAGCTCCCATATTTGGACTATTGTTTTAAACACCTGATCGGTCGCTTCTTTTGTTTACCTTGTTTACGAAAATTGAAAATATTCTATCGTGCACGAAAGCATGTGACTTTCCTCTCCTGCCCTTTGTCTTTCTTGGGTTTCGTCAAGTCAGATCACCATGCAAGATAGCATGCACATGATTTCATCGTACTCAATCAAACAAGCATTTGCTGTTTTAATATTTGCATTAAAAACAATTAAAATTTATACAGTTTGTCAACTGTTTTCTCTTCCTTTTGTTAATTGTTTACGATTGAACACTGCCTGGAATTTGTCCTTGAAAAATAAAATCCTTTGCCTAAAAGAAATGCTTTTATAATACAAGCAAATCATGAGGGTCTTGACCATTAAACACAAGGTCTTATGTCATGTGACACCTTTGACACACCCACTAATCCAGTCACACACCCACAATCTCTCCCAGGGGAGGCCAAATATGTGGTATCACTTTACAGCCAATGAGAAATTGATCACATGTTATTTGCATTGTGGATGCACATCCTGGCTACATAAAGGAACCTATTAGTCACCACATTAGACAATGAGACAATGGATTAATTTTGATTCATTTCCTGCCTCAAGTCTTGCTCAAATCACATGATTTTGAAAACTTTCCCTTGTGTTTTCAAATGATGAAATAAATCTGCAGGTATGCTGAACATATTTTGTTCAGTGGAAGGGATGGGAAAACAGTTTGAAGTTCTAGAGGGTTGCCTGAGGGGAGGTACTCAACTTTCAGTGGTAGGTAAAGGGGTGGCAGAAATAATTTTTCCCTCCAAGTGATAGTTCCAAATGAAATAACAAACCCCCAAATAAGCCTGGATCAAGCGCTAGTTTTTATACATTTTTATACTGTATGTGACGTTCGATTGAGTGGCGTTAGAGCTTACTATCACAATTGTGCACATCAGAAAATTCTTCAAAATATAGCAAAATGTTGTTTGATTCTGATTCTTTTCAAAATAGCTAAAAGGTCTATTCTGACAAAATACCCCTTCTGTTCTGAGAGCTGGCTCAAGAAAAATTGCCTTTGTTTTGATACATGGACGTGTTAGAACAAAGAGGTGAGAATGATCTGGAGTGCACGTCCCATTAGCAAAATATACTCCCCCCCCCCCCGAAGGTTGCTAGAAATTTATTATGTAAGTGCCCTTGATTCCAGTAACTTTAGTAAGGACATGGGTTGCTCCTGAAAATGGTTTTTCAGAAGGGGAAATTTGTCTGCACAAAGCAAATTTTTCTAAGGACAGTATGAGCATACACAGTTGAAATTTGATTCACATCACAAGCCACTTGACTTTTTTGCTCAGATNGAGAGCTGGCTCAAGAAAAATTGCCTTTGTTTTGATACATGGACGTGTTAGAACAAAGAGGTGAGAATGATCTGGAGTGCACGTCCCATTAGCAAAATATACCCCCCCCCGAAGGTTGCTAGAAATTTATTATGTAAGTGCCCTTGATTCCAGTAACTTTAGTAAGGACATGGGTTGTTCCTGAAAATGTTTTTTCAGATAGGGAAATTTGTCTGCACAAAGTAAATTTTTCTAAGTACAGTATGAGCACACACAGTTGAAATTTGATTCACATCATAGCCACTTGACTTTTTTGCTCAGATTTTTATGATGAAATTTGCAGAGTGCAAAATATTTGCTTCCTGGAAACTTTATACTGAAGGCTTTATGCTTTACTGTACCTTTTCTAGTATGTTCACAATATTCACTTAGTTTGTTGATTTTACAAATAAAGCAGGAATTGGTAAACTTGAAAACTGAACTAGTCTTGTTGTGGCATCTTTTGATTGTCTAAGTGTGATAAAAATGATTTTATTAAATTTTCTTCACAAGGTGATGACAATTGATAGATTACAACAACAAAAGGAAGCTGGCAAACTCCCACTTCCACGATTACCCATTTCAAGTGCCAACAACAATGGTACACCAGCAGCTATTGTTATACTATGTCCGTTTCCAGCAAATACGCCAAGACCGTTTGGACCTGCTTCAAACAACAACCAAAATAACATTCAAAATAAAGGGACGCCAGCTCAAGATCGACAACGGAATCATGTCTGCACATACGAAAACTGTGGAAAATCATATCTCAAAAGTTCACATTTAAAAGCACATGTCCGAACACATACAGGTACGTATCTTTGCTTGATAAAAACTGTTAGTGTTTTATTTTGCCCCCTTGCCAAATCCTGATTTCAAATTACCCCCAAAATTTTGTATCAGCTACCACAGCTGACTAATGTTTTATCTCTTTTGATAAGTGCCCCTCTGATATGCAATCTTCTCGTTTGAGCCCTCCTTTTAAATTCCTGAAATTATCTGGATGCCCTAAGTACAGTAGTTTGTGAGCCTAAAACAAAATAGGAATTTTGGTAGAGAAAGAAAGATTAAAAAGCTGTTTATTGTCTCTTTCTTGTTATTATAATAATCCTTGTTTATTTTATTACAGGTGAAAAACCATTCAAATGTGATTGGGAAAACTGTGATCGTTCATTTGCAAGATCAGATGAATTAGCGAGACACAAACGAACACATACAGGAGAAAAAAGATTTGGCTGCCCTCTATGTGGTCGTAGATTCATGCGTTCAGACCACCTAACAAAGCATGCAAAAAGACATCTCGCTACAAAGAAAATACCAGGTTGGCAACAAGAACTTAATAAATTAAATGAAGTGGCAGCATCAATGACTTTTCAATATCCAACTCTTATTGAAGAAAGGAACACTCCGGCAAATCCTTTATGCAAGAAACCATTAAACATTATAAGGCCAGGGCAATGCTATACTCGGGAATAGAGAATTTACTAAATATACCTTTTATGGTATGATTTTATAGCACATGCATCGATATTAAGGATTTGCTTTGTAAGGGGCAAATATTTTATACATATATATACGTACTGAAATGGGGGTAACAAATTGAAGCCCACAGTATGTTACTTATATTCTGTGATATATACAGTATTACAGTATGATGCATTTGTCATTGATATGGTTATCTTATATTTTGTAGAATAGTAACAAGTAATAGTAGTAGTTACATAGAAGATGGAGCAGTCATATGTTCCATTTAGTTGAAGGGAGACACCCATTTATTATTGTGAAAGAATCCCAAATTTCTGGGAATTAGAACCAAAGGAAAATAGAGGTTTGAAATTGCCATGCATCACATATGAGTTGCATCTTTGAAGAATTTTACAGTTGTGCAAAAATGATCTCATTAGTATGACCTTGAAGCTAAAGCTCCTTGAAAGGGAAAAACTTAACTTTTAAATTTAACATATGCGTCTGATTTTGGAAGAATGATGGGTTCAAATCTGATTGGAATGGCTGTACTGCAGCTGAAGCTGCATGAAAACCACTATCCAATAATGAAATATGCGCAATACATTTAATTTCATGAATTCAAGCCTTGCAGTAGGTTGATTTAATTTGAACAACTACCCATTACCACACATGGCCTCTCTGATGCTATTATCGTATGAGAAGCTGAAACTAGATCATTTTGCTGAAATAATATGCGGAATAGACAATTCAGCTACCTGGCAGCCTATTGAAGGATTCTCCCTTAGTTCTGCTGACGTTTGTGAATACAGTTTCATTCACTCAAATGCATTCTAAAGTATTGTATTAACATGATTAATTAAAGTAGTTTTTAATGAAACTTTCAGTAGAGTTTTTAAAACACCTCATCCAATAGGGATCTTTAGAATTATGAATTTTTGAAGTTTTTTTTGCAATGAATTTGTCAGTGACGACATAATGTAACATATCCTAAGTTGTTGTCCTGACTCATCTGCTGAAATCAAGGACCCATGTAGTAGTTGTGTCACAACTACCAGGTGTCCCAAAATGATGTATTATCATTTGATTGCTTATATGTCCATACAGTAACCGATGAACAAATTTTCAAAAACTAGTAAAACCACAACCAACATCTTACAATACCATTTAGCCTTCAGGCAATCAAATAAAACAAAGTGTTTGAAAATCGGTTCATTGGTTATGGACATGTAAGCTATCAAACAATAATACATCATTTTGTGACACCCGGTACTTCCCAGATACCCTGGAGGTAGACTGATTAGGATGAGTCCCAGTAATCGCTAGTTAGGAGCGTCCGGCAGTATTTCACTAGCAATAACTACGACCATCTTGTCAGTCTACCCTGGAGGTATGCTATTTTATTTCTTGTAAAAATATAAACTACTGTATAACATTCTGGGAGGATTATATCACATGTATTTTATTGTAATTGATGGTTATAAAGTATATAATATATAAACTGACAGAATATTGCTTTGTATTGTGTAAAGTTGTTTTATTATATATTTGCTTCAAACAACATTTGGTTGCAAAAAACATCTTTTTTATTTGGTACTGTACTGTAGTGGAGTTGAATTATATCAAGAATTACAAGCAATTAAATTAAGCAGGGGAAAAATGCGACAACAAACATTGCGATCTTTTCAAAATGATCTATTAACAACTACTTTTACTTTATCATAAAAATTTGACAAAAATTAAAGTAAATTCATATCACCATTTAAAGTGTGCTGCATGCTAAGCATTGTTCATTCATTGTCCAAATAATTTCATTTAGTTGTACAACTTTGTTCGGTGGAAATGTACCAATGGTAACTTATGTCTCGTTCTTGGGATATTCTGCACCTACGAAGATAGCAATTTTGTTTTTAAACTAAATGCCTTTATACCAAAGAAGAATCTTTAAATAAGATATATAAAAAGTTAGCTGATAACTATCACTTACATGGAATAATATCAGATTCACTTGTACCAAATTAATGTCTAAATTAGCAACTCATTTTGAATTTAAAGCAAAGATTTTTTATCAACAGGACAGTTTTTAGACTTAAAAGTTTGCAAGAAATTGCTCATTGATTAACAATTTTCAAGAGTTAGCCAACCAAAAAATAAAGGAATATGTTTAAAGGAATAAAGGAAAATAAGAAGTTTAAAGGAATAAAGAAATATGGTCTGGTGTATGATTTTTCAAAGCCTACCAAAGTTGATACTTTTTGCACACTGATGTATGATCAGTTTTCACTTACTTGATCAAACCACCTTGAAAGATGAATATATTTTTCTTTCTCAGCAAATGATTGACCAACCTTGAATAAAAGCAAGAAGATACTGTAACAAGACAGTAAAAAAGAGATACAAAAAGCAATGATTTTTCTTTGTCAAAGCTAAGCTATGAGATGAGAAAAATTTTTGAATTATTTTTTTATCTATTAAAACACAGAAACATGCAACAAAGACAACTACTGTTGCTACTCATGGCAGCACACATAGTTAGCCACAATGAATGACACTTACAATTAACTTTTGAATTAAACGCAAAAGAAAAGTTACAATTGAAAGAAACGTTAACGAATCATCTTGAAGGATTCAGGAACATAGAAGCTTCAAGTTTTGAATAGGAAGCAAAGTGAGAATTTGTCAAAAAACTTCCATATAATAATTGTTACATCTGTCTTGCAATATCATTCTAACACCTCTGAACTTACCACGAAGGAATGAATATTTTGAAAGATTATGAGATCAGCCAATGAAAAGTTATTCCCAACGAAGAATGCTTTGTCTACCAGATAATCATTCAGCTCCTGTGAATCACAAATCAAGTCATAAATGACATTTGATAAACTGTCTTTCAGTGCCTATAACATTTGATAAACTTTACCTAATAAACCTTAAGGCTGAATATTGAAAATCTTGTTAAGTGGATATAAACCAATTGCTAAATATTTTCATCTGACACATTGGTGACAGGAATAATCAGATAAGAACCACTAGAGGAGGAAATGAGAAACATATACTGTTAGCTATACATTACCCAAGGCCAAGAGACCCATTATAAAGTTCTTTAAAAGTAAATGGAGCTGCCATAGAAAACAAAGAAATTATTTTCATCAGGAAAGGATGGCACAAGGCTTCTGATTGGCTAATTTCAAGTTGGTGGATTGTAATAACAATCCTTCCATTTTTATTAGATCCTTTCTGAAATCAGTATCAGAAAGGAGTAAATTCAATAAATGGATTTTTTATTGCTCAATTCAATGGTCTAAATTGGTTATTTACCTCCGCTCTGGCATTTATTCCCTGGACATCATCTATGATTGGTTTTATATGAGTTTCACAATAAGACATCCATTGCTGTATTTCTGCATTTTCTAGTGAGTTAGAACCAATCAGTGTCTTTGTTTCTTCAACGAAATTTGTTGCAAATTGAACAAGTTGCTTGGCAACAGTCATAAATCCGGAGACAATGACATCTCCTTGCTGGAATGATGGTCCCTGAGAAGACAAAAGTATGCTGGTAAATAAATGTGCCTTCAAAAGCCTGTTTCTGGCACAGAAAACTGAAAAAGATGATTTATTTCTTGCCTGTCTTGCTTCTTGCTGATTTCCCATTTCAAATGCCAAGAAAATGGTCTTTTTGCTGTCAGTTCAGTTCAGTTCAGTTTTTCATTTTAAAATTCCACAACATACAAAATTCAATAATAAACAACATTAACTAAAGTTATTACAAGTTACAATGACTACAAAACATCTAATATAAACTATGAATAAATTAATACAGTAATACAATAAACTAGAATATAATAGACAGGAAACCTCCCACAACCACCCAGCAACCCACCCAACCCCCGNAAAAAGATGATTTATTTCTTGCCTGTCTTGCTTCTTGCTGATTTCCCATTTCAAATGCCAAGAAAATGGTCTTTTTGCTGTCAGTTCAGTTCAGTTCAGTTTTTCATTTTAAAATTCCACAACATACAAAATTCAATAATAAACAACATTAACTAAAGTTATTACAAGTTACAATGACTACAAAACATCTAATATAAACTATGAATAAATTAATACAGTAATACAATAAACTAGAATATAATAGACAGGAAACCTCCCACAACCACCCAGCAACCCACCCAACCCCCGTCCCATGCCCGTCCCATGCTGTCACATAAATCTTATCCTGAATGAAACTGCTATAACTAATTCTTTGCACATCCACAAACCAACTAGGAAGGTAACTTAACTTCCATCAAGAAGTATGGTCTTATAATTTACTATCAAATCAGGAAGGAAATTTAGAGAAATTTAAGGACTATAATTTAAACTTTTTGGATGTTATAACTGAACTCATAAGAAACTTGCAATCAATCAATACCGTAATTCCAATGCTTCCGAATTTTTTCTTCTTGCTAATTTCAATTGCCTTTGGTGGAAGATGTAAATAGCTCAGTAACAGATCCAGTTCTCTACTGTTATTCAGATATAACGTGGCCGCCATTTTCTTACCATCAGCAAAACAAATTGAATTGAATGAAAATGAGCTGAATTGTCATAAGAAAGAGGCAATCTCCTCCCCAGTCATCCGCCCACTATGTTTCAGAATCATTACAAAAATCTTATGTACCCGATTCACGAATTGATTTGCCATAATTTAAAAGCCTTATGCAACAGCAACAACTAACGAAGGCTGGGAACTTATGTAGTGAATCTATCTCTTCATCAATAATCATTTCAACAAGCCAGCAGCTAATGGCGGACGGCCTAAATCAAAGCTGCACGTGGTAACAGTGAAGTGCGTCAGAAAAATGTCGTTTTCGTGGTCTGTTGTAAAGAGATGGAAAGAATTAATAAAAGCAGCAAAGAGTATAAGAGCAAATGATCTTCAAGTGCTTTACAAGAGAGATGGACTCCTTGCAATTTCAAAACCATATGGCATGGCAGTCCATGCAGGACCAGGCCAAGGAAAATGTGTTTTAGATTTGATGAATGAGTTTCGAGAACTTCATGGCCTAAAAGAAACACCACAGTTGCTGCATAGACTTGACAAGAATTCATCAGGCCTGTTATTATTTGCATATGATAAAGATATGGCAGCTAAAATTTCAGAACTTTTTGAGCAAAGAAAAATTCACAAAACATATTTAGGGGTTACAAGTGGTGTTCCAAGTGCTCCCTCGGGAGTTATCATTGACAAAATCTGTGAAGGTGTTGTTGGAAAGCAGAAAAGACGTAGAATGGTCACAACCAAAGATTTATCAAGTGGAAGTCAAGTGGTACGTAACATATGAATAAGAATTTCCCCAGACTGCATCCTTCATTGTGCAAGGAGAATATGTTCCACATCAATTTCAGGTGACACAACACATTGTGTTTGTGACAAAAGGACTTCCACATAGGCATACAGGAAGATGAAATATTAGGGCTGCCCAGAAATCATTTGTTTACAAATATTTTGCCAGCTTAAATTAGTTTTTGCTGAAGTAGACGTCTGAATTCTGCTAATATTCTAACATTGAAGGGCTCATAGCCCCCTGGTTCATAATGATTATCAAGTTCCACAAGCAATTGCATAACTCTGCAGACTGAACGATTTGTTCATCAAAATCTTTTGCAAAGCATGTTCAACAGTTGACTGAAAATCTACTAACTATGTATGCCCTTTTCAGCCCCTATTATTCTTCTACTATTCCCCTAGTTTTTTGCACCCAAAGGTAATTCTCATTCACTTTTTTAGTATCCAGTGCCAGATGCAGAGATGAAGAAGGCATTCACAGCATACACAGTCCTGGACCATAATGAAAGCACTTGTGCTTTGATGAAATTCATGACAAAAACTGGAATCAAACATCAGATTAGAATTCATTCTGCTAGTTCGCTTGAATGCCCTCTCCTTGGTGATCACAAGTTCTCTAGCTTCAATGCTGAACCGCAAATGCTGCCACTTAGACTTTTACAACTACTAGAAGTTACAGGTAGGTGCTTTTATAGCTTTTAATTGTATAAATTTCATGTAGGCGCGTGCTGTTGTCCTATGTTTTCCTTTATTTATTGTCTCTTTTTTTTCTTCCTTACATTCACATAACCTTCTTTGTGGCGTGTAGAAGTAGAAGTAGAAGATTCCAGAAGAGGGTTACTCCTGAAATCATGGACCAAAATGTTCATAAATAGCTAGTCAGTTTTTCTTGACTCCAAAAAATAACATTTTGATCTTTTAAAAACCCCCAAAAGTAAATTTATCAAAACTAACAAACCATGAACATCTCTGTCAAAGTTCATTGGTATTTAGGGATTCATTTGCAGGAGGTTCAATTGCAAATATTTTCCAGCTCAGCTGTGATCTCTGCAATCTTTCAACTACAAATCTTTTCAGAATCGATGTTTTTAGGATGATTTATCATCATTTTTTGAAACTTTCCTTTTCAGAAGAATATGTCCCAATGGTTCTTTTATTTTCCAGGTGTCAAATCCAACCCAGAAGCCAAAGCTCGAATACAGCCATGGCAGCGAGCGTTGATTCCACTTCATCTATTTGCTGAGAGTGCAGAAATCCCAGAAATAAGTACTGGAGGAAAATCAGTGCTCATTAAAGCAACCATACCTCAATTCTTTAGTGAAACATTAGAAAAATGTGACCTTCACCCAAAACGTCAGCACATGAAGAAATACAGTGAAAAACAAAAACTGAAACATTTATATAAAATGTAGAAAGGTATGCTTTTTGTCTCTGTTATCTTTAGCAGGAATTCAGTGTGAATTATATATTTGATTTATTTTAACATCTCTTGCAAGAGGAAATGAAGCTTCTTACAATTCTTTTCATTCTGTTTGGATTACCAAAGGACAAATCCAGCTAAAATTGTTTATACCACTTCAGATCAAATGACCATGCACTTAGGAGATCATCTGTTGATACATATAAATACATCAGATTGGACAGCCTTCTTTTACCTCGATTTTAGGACGTCTTTTTGGAAAACAAGTCAGTTAGGGGCGTCTGGTTTCAGCTTTCACACAAACTTGAACTTCAAAAGCTTGTAACTCCGTATATTCTTAGCGGATTCACAAGATTCTGGCGTCTAAAATTAATTTAAAATCTTAGGAACAGGGTTATCTAACCAGGAACCTGTACCTTTTATCGTTATTTTTCAACATTTAATCAAACTTCGAACAATTTTTCTGAGACACCCTATAGTTAAACAGCAATTTTCACCGAGGGTCCGAGCAAGCTGCAATTTCAGACTGTCTGAAAAGAAAATTTGGACTGAATGGAACGTATGGATCCACACTGCAGTGGTTGAACTGATAGAAAATTTTGGCTTTAATTGGCTTGTCTATCGGTTCAACTTGTCCATTGTGTGCATTCTGCTAGGACAAAATTTGATTTTCAGACAATTTGAAGTTGCAGCATGCCTGAGAAGGGTCCTTGGTTACAATGATGGTGTCTTGTAGTTCCAAAATCCAAACCAACTGCAGGCAGGCTACTTGGATGATGATGATGAGGTGACCTCCATGAAGTGACCTAAAACCAATTCGAGAATCAGATTGCCCACAGAGTTTTGTTTTGATTGTTTGATTTGCTTATGTGGGCTGTTGGTCATAAATATTTCATCTTTTATTCCTCAGATTTAAATCGCGTTTTTCTAACAAAAATGGGATTAACTCCCTTTTATCTCACTGTACCAGATAAAGACCATCATTTGTTCTCTGACCACTGCTCTTTTGTTTCCTGCTATGCTTTGATTTTGAATGAAAAGAAATCATTTTGCGGCAGCAAAGACCCTCGGTATGCGAAACAAAATACGTGCAGCAAGTTTGAATCTTGATTGCTCAAAAGAAATCTCTGACTTCTGCGTTTCATGTCAGAAGATTTAGATGTCACTCGTGTCATTGCATGATAGGAAAGTTTGTTCGTGAAGGCACGATGAAGGTAAATGATGAAGGCATGATGAAGGTAATATCCTGCTGTTTTTTATCGTGCTTGTTTGAGAAGGAATTTACGTTTTGAAGCGAAAGTAAATGTCATTATTGCTAGNCCGCTCTTTTGTTTCCTGCTATGCTTTGATTTCAAATGAAAAGAAATTATTTTGCGGCAGCAAAGACCCTCGGTATGCGAAACAAAATACGTGCAGCAAGTTTGAATCTTGATTGCTCAAAAGAAATCTCTGACTTCTGCGTTTCATGTCAGAAGATTTAGATGTCACTCGTGTCATTGCATGATAGGAAAGTTTGTTCGTGAAGGCATGATGAAGGTAAATGATGAAGGCATGATGAAGGTAATATCCTGCTGTTTTTTATCGTGCTTGTTTGAGAAGGAATTTACGTTTTGAAGCGAAAGTAAATGTCATTATTGCTACATCAGAGCTGATTTCACAGATTTCACAAGTTAACAGGTACGTTCTGACGTTTACAGTCTTTCTTTTTAGAAGTTCAATATTCGTTGTCAATTCCTTTCTCGTTTCGAAATTATAAAGTCTTTTAAAGACAGAGTCCTCAACGCAGGCAGTCAATCATAGCATTGTGGCTTTTCAGAAGGAGAATCAACATATCAACATTGCTCAAAGCTGGCCCTGGCCAAGTTAAAATATTTTCTAGTCCCCAAACAAACACCCATTGTTTCTTTGGCTACACAATACAATATAATATCGTATTTGATGACTTTAACACGTACCATTTGATTGTGTATCCCTGTAAACTATTTCGTTTCTTGTTGACTGATTCAGTTTGGTGGGGTCCCTCAAAATAGAACGAAATGGAGATCAAGGCTATTCTAGATCTAACCAATTTAACGATAAATGGCAACATTCTTTTTGAACGAAAATGGCAACAATTCATATTTTGTCGTTAAAAGCCTTGGTAGACATCAGAAATTCGAACTTCAAGTTCGAAATTAAGGTGGCTTCCAAATTCGAATTTCATTTCAATATAAAGATGGATAGCGCTGCCACTTAGCAGGAACAATGTATTGGGGTCTTTTAGGAAGGGCACATCTTGCTTTCATAACAATCCTGTTACTTTTATTTTGTAGTGGACAATGGAACTGCATAGGACAATCAATGCATTGGAAGACAAAGAGTCATAGTGGTGAAGTGAATTAAAGATGTATTGATTTTGGGACCAACAGTTTGGCTTTTTAAAGTTTAAAGCAAAGATGTCAAGAAGTTCTTAAAAATAACACGATTGGGAGATTATGACTTTTGACTGGTTTCCTTCAATATTTACCGAAACAAGAAAAACGCTTTGTATTCCTATGCTACACGAAATTTGATTATTGTTGCTGTTGTTGTCTTGAAGCAAAGAGGAAGTAAATTGACTACAATGTTTTGCAATCAGCTGATCATGATTAGAATGATCCCCTGATCATGATTTTTGTGATTTACTCATAGTCAATGGGAGTCAATGATTTATTATAAATCGTGCTAAAACTTGTGAACAAGATTAACAAATTTAACTGAATAGGATCCAGCTTTNAAAGATGGATAGCGCTGCCACTTAGCAGGAACAATGTATTGGGGTCTTTCAGGAAGGGCACATCTTGCTTTCATAACAATCCTGTTACTTTTATTTTGTAGTGGACAATGGAACTGCATAGGACAATCAATGCATTGGAAGACAAAGAGTCATAGTGGTGAAGTGAATTAAAGATGTATTGATTTTGGGACCAACAGTTTGGCTTTTTAAAGTTTAAAGCAAAGATGTCAAGAAGTTCTTAAAAATAACACGATTGGGAGATTATGACTTTTGACTGGTTTCCTTCAATATTTACCCAAACAAGAAAAACGCTTTGTATTCCTATGCTACACGAAATTTGATTATTGTTGCTGTTGTTGTCTTGAAGCAAAGAGGAAGTAAATTGACTACAATGTTTTGCAATCAGCTGATCATGATTAGAATGATCCCCTGATCATGATTTTTGTGATTTACTCATAGTCAATGGGAGTCAATGATTTATTATAAATCGTGCTAAAACTTGTGAACAAGATTAACAAATTTAACTGAATAGGATCCAGCTTTTGACGTTGAGATCTGTTCATAGCCAAATTGATTGTGGGAAAGTTGGATTAACAAAAACTATCATGATGCGGCAAAAGAGTTATTTTGTGGCTTGCAATTTGAGATGTTGAATAATTGACCATTTTTAACAGGAACTTCTGTCTTTGTAGCCTGTGCAAACAAATCACTCCACTCCACAACGCACTTCGTCACAGTGGATTCTCTGTTTCACCTACAGGCAAGACTGTTGCATTCAGAAGGCTGGCATTACTTCAGAAACACTTAATTGTAACTACCTCTGTCGTAACAGTGCAGCGTAACTATCTCAGAGATTTTGATACAACAAAATTCTTCTCATCAGAGCTCAGAGGCCAACACGATTCCTGATATATCACTCGACGTTACTTGCTTTGAAGCCCCTGAAGTTTTTTTAGAGCGCCCAAGACTTCTCCTTGGTTACACAGACCAGCAGCACTACCTATTTGGTGATACCTGGAAGATTGAGTGAAGCCCTCAGAAACATTTACTGATAAATATTTCGACACCTTGCCTCGAAGCCCTCGAAGATTTTCCAACTCACGTGCAGGCAAGGCTGCTACTGGTTTAAAAAAAAGACGTCACAATATTTCAAGAACAACTGCAGCATAGCACCTCTGGTTTTTGATACCTAAAAGGCAAGAAGGTCATTAACAAGATGGGATGTGCACGTGTAATATTGCTGGGATTGACGCTGTTAATATGGGTATGTCTGAATTCTTTCGTTCTTACCAGTTCTTACAGTTCACCTTTTTCCCTCCACCTTCTTTTATGTTTTGTTCAAATTAACTTTATTCAGGATAAAGGCCCCTGGTTATGGTTAGTAAAAGTTCGATAAACTTGAACAAAGGGTAAAATTTAGAGCAAGAGTTAGGAGTTCATAATTTTAGTAGCTAAATGGTCCATTGGTAAACAATAGAGTTCTCATCTCGTAACCAAAACCTATCATAGAAATCATCATTTAACCTAAGATCCATATTGTAAAACTTCGACCGGATATAAAAAGGCATCCTCTGTCCAACTTTCCTGTTTTAATGCAAGTTTTCACGAAGTTTAAACAATTTTCTCAAAGCTCTAAGTGGTGGTTCTTATATGCGGGTTTTTACAGCACAAAATATTACTTCAGTATGTTACATTTTCACTTATTCATCCTTGCAGTGTTTCTCTTGATCGTGCCCATATAAGGCTCGCGTTTCGTGACTTATGACCCTTTCTTGGGCAACGTCCAGTAAAACGTTTGAATTCTATGTATGAATTGTAATTCAGATCAGTTTGTGTTAGGATCCAATGTACCGTTACCATGGTTTCCATTCGCCATGTTCCAGTTCCTATCCATTGCCAAATAACTGATTTTGGTTCAATAGCTCCAGGAAATTCGAACACCGTATCAAATTCTTTTAAAACATGCGGTGCCTTTGAACGATCAAATGTACGAAACCGCGAAATTGATTAATAGGAGCATAGAATAGGAGTGAACTCAACTGCCTGTTCAAACTGTAAATCATAGTAAAAATGGTCTCACACACTAAGGTCATGCCCGAAATCAATCAAACACCTGAACAGTTTTCGTTGTTGGCCAGACCTGCACACTTTATGGCGTCTTAAGGGGGTAGAAGGGGTAAAATGGGTAGTGTTGATTGCTGGAAAACAGTAAACCCTGAATTGACAAATTAACATTAACTTCGTCAAGAGGGTAGCTCGAACAGTTGTAACCAGAGGGAAAATTGTGAACAAAGCTTTTAGCGAAATTCGTCCAAATTGTTTGCCGTTCCCATTTTACCCCAAACTTATTCATTATTAAAATTGGCCTGCTTTTCTCATTCGCCCAAAGAGGCCTTCCATGCCTTTTGGCATGCATTGAAGAATATTTTCTATTTCATCAGCTTGCTGGATCAGCGTTCGTTGGCCTGTCTGGTTACGTCATGGTTAAAGATATGAAATTCCATGGACTTACTGGAAATATGGTGAGTGTCACAACCACATTCTGTCACAACTGTCGTTTGAAAGCATATGTTCCAAATCTTTAAATTTGTGCAAAAAGGTCAATATAAACATTCCATGACGTATATCGTTTACTTGGATGGGTAGAAGGAGACTAAAGCTACTTTACTTATCTACAAAGCTACTGTTGTTTTCAAAAATCTTGAATGTTTGTTCCAGGAATTACAGCGCATTTCGTATTTATAGTCATTTGAGAATGGGACGTCATCAAATTTCTAAATCCTAATCCAGAAGCTCGACAGACCTTTGCTTGATACCATATTATAGACATCCATAAACTATGGTTTTNACAACTGTCATTTGAAAGCATATGTTCCAAATTTTTTTAAATTGGTGCAAAAAACATTCCATGACGTATATCGTTTACTTGTATGGCTTGAAAAGAGACTAAAGCTACATATTTACAAAGCTACCGTTGTTTTCAAAAATCTTGGATGTTTCCAGAAATTACAGCGCATTTCGTATTTATAGTCATTTAAGAATGGGACGTCATCAGATTTCTAAATCCTATTCCAGAAGCTCGACAGACTTTTGCTTGATACCATATTATAGACATCCATAAGCTATGGTTTTCTTGAAAATTATACCATGTTCCTTCAAACAGTTCAGAAGCTACGATTCAATAATTCTTAAAAAAGAAGAAAAGCATTCTAATTCTGAAAATATTGAAGATTTCAGAAAAGTTCAACGGTAGAATTAAAGAAAGCAGTTGAGGTTTCTTTAAAGCTTTTTAGTTCAAAGAAATTGGTTGCAGAAGTTTACATCAACCTTTATAAAGATTAGGAAGCATGACATCCGAATTGCCGATAAAAAATAAAAGCTTTATCGTGCAACTTTTATCGATTTAGCATCTTTACCTTGTTAATATTTTATTAGAGGAATCAGGAATTTCGTAAGCATTTCTATTTTGAAAAACGACAAGTACTTTTGTGATCTGACGTGATTTGATAACTATCGGGTTTCCACTCTTGATAGAAATATAAAGGGGTTCGTAGGAACACACACCCCCATCCCATTAACGATCCCGTCGGGCATTATGGGAGGCTTCCTAGGAAAGTAGCAAGGGGGAAGTTTTATTATTTTTGGTGAGGAACCGAAAATTTTAGTTTGAAGAAACTAATATAAAGTGGGGTGAGTTTGATATTTTCGAACTTGGAGAGGAATAACTGTTTTGGCCGGCTGGGGTTGGGTTGTATAGCATTGCTTTAACGACTGCAATAAACCTTTTGTCTATTCTACAAAAGAACCTGGATCAAACGATATTTTATCCTATTTATACATAATGTAGAAATTTCGAATGTGAACATCAATGATAGAAGCTGTAACGCCATTTAATCGAACATCTCCAAAAACATTTATAACAATATCACTCGATCCAAACTCTTTTTCAGAATAGCTAGAAGATCTATCTTTATGACAGTATATTCATTTTATATTTTTTTCATTTTATATAAAGCGCAATACAATACTACATTGTATACGGCCTAAACAGAACATAATTTTAAAAAATACAATTATAACAAACTACGATAGAATATTACAGCGAGAAAACAGTAACGGAATATCGTGTAATAAAAAAGTATAATAAAACGAATTATTTTCGTGGGTTATGGCAACATACTCGGTTTTGGTGTGTTTTTACGAGTGGACTATTTTATGGCTTCA
>REGL01000235.1:112408-124071 GCA_004194395.1 Aurelia aurita complex sp. Pacific
CTTGGCTAGACTAGAAGTCCGAAAAAGTATACCCTTGCTCGCGGCAACCCTGAAAGGAGAGAAAATGAATAGGTTAATAGCTGCAATAAAGAGCAATGTTGAATTAACCAGAATCCTCCAAAATTGTTGTCAACGTTTAAAAGGCAAGGTGTGCAAGGGAATGCATGGCGTCTCTTGGATTCTCCAATATCACTCGAGAGGCATCTATTGTCTCCAATAAAACAGAGAGACATCAGAGTCAATATTACTAACCTAACTTGGAAGAAGTAATTCGAATTTTTCATCTTAGTTCTCCTCTCTTTTTCAGGTTTCTTGGGATGTCTTGGTGCTGCACTTCAAAAGAAGAGCATTCTTAAAACAGTTCGTCCTTGTCTTACTAATTTTTATCTGTATTTTTTTTTTTAGTAACTCGCAGCAAACACTCAGACGAGAAAGCTGCTTTAGAAGGCCTAAGTGTGCCAACGCATTGTCGTGATTTTAGATTATGTTAACCATTTCTCATAATTTCATACAGCAGTATGCTCCAAAACCAGGTAGCTTGTGAAAACAAAAATTCCTACAATTAAAAGCCATTTCAAAACTTTGCAATATGCCTTGGTACTGTCCTGAAAAAATGGCAAAAAATGTGTGAAGGTACCAAAATTTTGCTGGTGTTCACACGATGCAGGTACAATTTGAAAATGACAGGAAACGTCTGCGGAAATTCTACGGTACAAATCTCTCTGCAATCACTGCAAGAAAGAGTCTGGATCTTAAAATGGCTTTTAACAAAAAAGAATCAATCAGCCTCGGTTTGGAAGCCTTGAAAATTTTTTCATCGTTTTTGAGTGTTTACATAATGCCATTTTCAAATCGTATCAGTTAGTGTCCCATTTCAAATGCTACCGTTTTCAAATTGTTCCAGCAGAAACTGTGCCGTTTCGTGTGAAGCTTTCCGGCACTTTTCATGATGCCTGTTCTCAAACCATGCTGGAATCGTGTGAATGCAGTCTGGGGTCCTGGAATGATGAAATTTGTTGATGAAATTTGTTGTTCTTTTTTGCAGTTCTTCGCCATTTTGTTGATATTTCTACTCATCCAAGCGGCGCTGATCATCGTCTATTTTGTGCAAAAAGAACAGGTAATAAACAACAACAGCAACAACTTCAGTATTGCTATCTTTTTCCACTATTGAACAGCATACGGTACAATAACGTTTGAAGCTGAGCTTTTTATAATCGACCCTTCAGTTCAGCTATTTTAAAATCGAATCCGAATCGACCAACATTTTTGTATATTTTGTAGAATTTTTGAATGTGCACAATAATGATAAAAGATCGAGCCTCTCGTATGAAAATGTCTAAAAACATTGCTTGATTCAGGAATTTTTATAGAATACCTAAAAGGTCTATTCTCAAAAATTCTCAAGAAAGAAACTTTGTTAAGGAACTATAGAAACAGCATTTTATTACGAAGTACTATTTCGTTATCGAATGAAAATCGATGTTCAAATTTATTTGAAACTTAAGTTAGATTGATCCCCGATTTTTGTGTTTCTTCACTTTGCAGATCGAAGCATTGTTGAAGTTAAACTGGACAAAGATGGATGACAAGGGCAGAAACTCGATTCAAAAAGAGGTGAAGATGAAAACTCTTTTTGGCTTAGATTTTACGTTTAACAGTTTGGATCCAAAACTTTAGTTTGCAGAATAATGCTGGTAAAACCTTTGCAGCTGAATGTAGACTGTTCAGTTTGAACTTAACTTTGAAAGACCTGGTCTTGATGTTAGGGAGTTGTTTGATTCTGGAATGTTCACTGTCTTTTCTCATTAATTTATTTTAAATGGCTGGAAGGATTTCTAGCTTTTTAAAGCTAATTTAAGCCCATTATGCATGCCGCATCCATGCATGGGACCCCTGGTTTAACATCTCTTCCGAAAGACGACGAGGTGAGTTGCGAAGTCAGGCCTCCGAGAGGTCATTTATCCGGAGTTTGACCTCACTCGACCGAGCTTAACTTCAGTCACCTGACGGAAACTGTATATGCCGCTTGGCCACTCATCGTCTTGGCTGTAACTAATATTTCACGATACAGTTAAAATTCATATCATGAAATTGTCGTCGGATTCTTAACTGTCAAGTCATTGTTTTACATGACGATTTGTAAATCATATTTTTCTGAGCCCATTTCGTTGTCATTCGATCATCAATTTTTTATCTTCACAGCTCCAATGCTGTGGGATGCAACCAGGAGAAACATTCGCTTCTTATAATGATACTTCGTGCTTCACAAATGGAAAGAATCCACCAAGAAGAAATGTAAGTTTATTCAATACAAGAATCCCGCCAATCCCATTGGTTAATCGCACATTTCCCGCGGTTTTCTCGTGGCCAAATAATGCGTTTTTGTCACCGCAGCAACTGATATAGGCCTGTGAGATTGACAATAAACCCAAGCGACATAACAGTAACAAAATGCGTTATGACATAAATCAAAATTAGGAGCTATCAGGTAATAAAACTCATACCAACCGGTTTTGTATTTGTACAGGAAAATCTAAAGCCCTCGAACTTATTGAACATACCTCGCAAGCTCAGTCTGTACTTTTAAGACCTCAGGCTTTATATTTTACGGTACAGCACAAAACCGGTTAGTATGCGCATATTACATGACCAAAATGTGACATTCCCTGATCGGGGGATCGGTTTACTTCCAGCTACGCCAGGATGAATTTTTGGACAGATATCTCCAAGAGCATGATTTGAGCAACTTTTCTATTTCTTTGCGTTTCACAATTGCTCAGAGATCAAATTATACTTCAAACTGTATCTGGGTTTTATATTCTATGGCTAAGTTCCTGAAACGGGTTTTTTCTACGTATTTGAAAATATTCTTTAACTTTAATAGACTGGAGCTTTCGACTACAGCTTTTATTGCCAAATGATATTGCTGTTTTTGTACCAATAGAAATAAAGATTACGACATCGTACCTTTTAGCTGTTTGAAGAAGATTCCGGGATGAGTCACAATTTGCTACATTTTGAAGAAATTTAGCGAATTTTCGAATGAGCTTTGAACGAATTTTCGAAGCTTTCTTGCCGATCCAATACTTATCGAATTATGTTCGAATCCCGAATCCTGTACAGATAAATGCTGTAAATAAGAATGTAACAAAAATTAATCTCAGATGTCAGAATACAGTAAGGGAATAAACATTTTCTGCTATTACTAATTTTTCTCAATTTATTTATAGTCGTGTTTCAAAGCCCTTGATGATTGGCTTAAAAACAACATAATCATTGTTGGCGCGTGTGGAGGTGGCCTTATTTTGATTGAGGTAAATTTGTCAAAATATAAATTCGTTTCTTATTCTTACTACTTAAATCCTTTGGTATTTTCTTTTTTGATTAAAAACTACAGAATACATTTCTTGTTTGCTTTGGTCTGATGTTTTTTTCATCTCCAGACAGGTCAAAACCACACGCAAAAAAGTCTTACAGCTTTTTGCAGAATGTTAACTCAATTTGATTAACTCGATGAAACTGGCCGCCATTAAATCTGAAGGCTTTAGTCACATGCGCGGGTTGTCCCGTATCCCGTACTTTCCGATTGTTTGCAAAAATCTTGTGCAGTCCCATCATCGGTCTATTGTTATCATAATAGATAAAGCGAAAGCCTTGTGCAATAAACCTTACTAAATTCTCCTGGTCTCAACAATCTATCATTTTAATACTGCAATTTTTTCCACAGCTTCTTTTGCTGATTTTTACCTGTGTGAACGTCAGAGAAATAACTCGTAACACTACAGTCGCACCAATTAAACCTTCAGAACAAAGAGCATGGACGGAAAGAGAGGAAAATATGTCATACCAGAGAGGAGGTCCACGAGGTGAGGAATTTTGATAATCTATTTTGACGAATTCAGAGTTCAGAAAAAGTCATACATGGCTCTGCGGCTGTGAGCCGGTTTTGAGTGGACTTGCTACAACTCTCTCTCTCTCTTTTTTTAGTCCGAATAGTCTGGAAAATGTAAGATTTCGCATTTTCCGGATTATTCGGACAAAAGAGAGAGAGAGAGAGAGACTTGTAGCAAGTCCAGGTTTTGAGGCATTTTTCAGGCAGGTATGAGTAATTTTTTATAAGAAACCTGGGAAAATTATGGGTAATTTTGGCAATGGGAACTGGTTAATGAATCATAGTGCTATAAGTTTTGACCTTTTTCTAGACTCTGTTTTTTGACGGAGATCATATTTTTGTTTATCAAGGTTACCCAATGAGAGGCCGACCAATGCATCATGAACATCAAAGTGAGACTGAGATGTATCTGGATGATGATTATTATGAAGATCCAATTCAACACACGAGAAAGGACTGGGCACGATCTACTCACAGAAAAGACGTCAGACTTGGTGATAGGCAAACCAGGAGATAAACAGTGACCAGAATAGGCCATTTTATAGAGAATGATATACAGTAGATGCAGCTCTTTTAATGTAAACAATAGGTCATATTTGAGTTACTGATAATTTAAATGCTCCGAAAGAGTTCATTTTAAGACCCATTGCTAACCATAGTTTCAGTTTCAGTTTCATATATTTTAAATTCACTTCATACAATTTATAATTTACTATACTAACAGCTAACTAAACTACAAAGAAAAGAAAATATTACAGAAAATTAATACATTGGTACGGAAAATTAATACAATATACAAATACAGAGAAAAGAATAAATTGTATGGAGGGAATTACTTTTCCTGATAAACTTAAGATAGCCAAGGTGATAACTCTATTCAAAAAAGGGAATCCATAATGCTCGTTGTGCCGAATGAAATGAAAAGCAAAGCAAATAGAGGCTAGGCCAGAAACAAAACTTAGCTGTTATATTCCCTCAACCATAATGCTATTATAGCTATTATACCATAATGCTCGTTGTGCCGAATGAAATGAAAAGCAAAGCAAATAGAGGCTAGGCCAGAAACAAAACTTAGCTGTTATATTCCCTCAATTCATATTAAGGAACGAGAGAAGAACAGCTAAAGAAGACAAATCTTGTCGCTTACGCATCACAACCAAACAACAACATTAAGAATTTCTTTCAAAGAATATAAACAAAAGGTCTTGGCTGCACAGGCAGTCCATATCCAGTTCATACATTCTATATACATTTTATTACAGTAGCTGTCATTGTTTTGGTGTGGTGTAAAAGTTTTTGTATGGAGAGACACGAGAACTGGTAATTTCTAAACATTGCTCACTGAAACTAAAAGGACGGGTAATGTTTTTGAACAATGAATCAACAAACCTGGTAGATCAAACAGAACTTCACGTGTTTGAAAATTCGTTGGGTGGAGAATACTTGCTTTGAGGTATTGGCACTTTCCTCCGCAGAGGTTTAGGAGGAAGGCTTTTGAGATGGGATCACAGCCACGAGCAACATCATTCATTGATCAAGCCTCTGCGGAAGAGAGTGAGGTATTGGAATAAATCAAAGTTTGATTGATAGCTGAAAGGCTCAAGTATCTTTACACCGTATCATCTTGATGTACGTATAATAGGTATGACATTTGCACTAAAATTTGTTGCTAGTTTATAGATATAAATTAGACGTTTGAATAGTTGTATAGATTATAAAGTAAAGTAGAATTATTAGCTACTATCATACGTGTAAGTGCTTCCAGAAGTAATGTGGTTTCGTTGAAGCATATCTGTGAGCAAACAGCTTATTTACCTTGGGGTTACGTAGTGGCTGTGGGGTAACGAGGCAAATGTGAATATTCTTCAAAAATTTCCAATAATCATGACTCTTTTCCTAACTATTCAAGAAGCAAAAATGAATTTAAACATATTTTGCAGGCTTAGCAGAAAATTTACCTCTTGCAGTAGTTGTAAAAACTTTATCCAGATACAGCTCAAGGCAATGTTTCTCTTTGATTGTGAAATTTTTTAACGTAGTATTGCTCTGTGCGTGTAGGTATTTTATTAGCTGTGTTTTTATTTCATGGTAATGCAAAGAAAATCATTTAGTACTCCAGGAAGTTTAGTTGTCTTTGTGTATGAGGGCCTATGAGAACTGCAGATGTGCAGTTTAGTTAGTTGCTTCAAAAAGGAGAATTTCCTTCCATCCACGTCCAGGGTGTCCCAAAAAAATTGTGCCCCGTTTGCCTGAAGATTGCGACAAAAGGGCAACAGATTCCAGCAAAACGTTTGCATGATGTTGCCCTTCCGATATTCAATTAAAGTTTGCAACCATCCTCGTAAAATCCGTTGACAAATGATGGAGCTATGACCTTCAGAAGACCAAATTGGCCTGATGACTGAAACCAGCGGTCGACCATTTTGCCTTACTATTTTGCAATAATAAGTATCTTCACATGAGGTAAGAAATAATTTCTGTGAGATCAGAAATAGTGGAACTCTACGAGGATTATCGGAATTTTCACGAGAACTTTTTTTGGGACACCCTGTAGTCTATAACCAGTCATCTATAGGGAAGGACATTTATTCCAAGATTCTGAATAGTTTGTTTAATTGTAGCTTTTCCGTATCGTGAAATAAAGTGTTTCCCCCAAATACGATAAGCACTTTAGCCAGGTACATGCTAAAAACAGACTCTATGGGTTGGATCGATACCAATTCTGAAAACTGTAGACTTTGCAGACTCGGATACATATGTATGGTCGACTCTGAAATTCTTATGTTTCATATATTTCAAATTAAATTACCCTTCAGCAGAAGATGGTTTTCAAGGGGATTACAATCGAAAAAAATGTAAATTAAAAAAAGTTATTAATCAAACTAAACCATAAAACCCTATTTACAATATTAAAAGCAAATGTACAATGATATTAAAAAATTTAGAATCAAAAGAGAGAAACCCCTGTTTTGAATAGTTTTCTTAAAATGGTAGGTTTGCTAAATTTGGAAGGCATGCTGAACCTTTGCTTTAAAAGGCAGAAAGTTTAGCAGAATTTGCAGAAATTTTCAGTGGCATATCGCAATTGTGAATCCAAGACTTGATGTTTTAATTAAAGATTTTTGTGTTTGATTGGTGGCGTATATTTCCTTCTCTGCAATGTCAACTGTTTTCAGAATTTGGTAAGTATTTAAAGTGCAAATGGTAATATATGAATAGGACAAAGAAAATGCACAATATCCATGCACGTGTCGAGATCGTCGAACACAATAGGCTAATTTTAGAGTTGCATATGCAGCTCTTGAGTTGACTTTTTATCTCCGTCAAATTTCACTTTTGCAGAAATGACGTTGGGAGGTCTGGTAACTGACGCCTTCCTTACCAGTCCTTTGAGGCGCGCGCTCTTTTGAAAATGTTTGTTTTGAAAGTGGCCTAAAAACACCTCGGCGAAGAATAAAATTAAATCGAAGACTTCTTCCCAAAAAATTGCAAAGTATTGAGGTAAGCAAATACAACTGCATCAAGCACTGGAATAGATGATGGGTAAGAAAAGAATTTCTTGAAGGATCTGGCCTTGCTGAATTGCTGGCCTTTCGGGGTGGTATGCTAGCTAGGCCTTCATGAAAACAGGCCTAAAGACACAGAAAGTGAAGTTTTTCAAATAGGCGGATGTAACTTTGAAAAGAGGGAAGGTGAAAACAATCAGATAATGTTCTGAAATTGCAGACATTGTCGAAACCTCATCAGCCTGAAGTGAAAAAAATATCGAGAAGTTATATCACCCTTTTCCGATTACTTGCTTGTTCATAGGCAAACTGGTATATTTTCAAATTAATTATCAATAGCCTAAAATAACAGCAACCCATTACAGAGCCTCGTCTCGTCCGTGAGATATAATACGAGATTTTGCATTTATTTGACCATAAGATCGAACACCGAAGCTCCCGTGTGGCATTTTGAAATTCATCAAAGAATGCTTTGAAAACACTTTTCTAAAGAAGGCCTAAAGAATCGTTCTTTGTGCTGGGGAATCAAACACATCCCCTTCGGAGCATAGCTGGATACTTTTGTTTTCCAGGCAAACAAATTTGTCAAAGCACCTTCAAATGATTGTTGTTATCCAGACAAAATATGACATGTCACTTGGCCTCTAAATATGTTTTTGTGGCATTTTGCAGCTAAGTATAGCCTGTGTCTGGAGATTCGTTAAGTTCTATGGTTGTATCCAGCAGCAGTGCAGGGAGCAAAATCTCAGGTCATCTGAATAAAAGAAGGTCAACATTTAGTTCGCATGATTAACAAACCAAAACAGAAGAAGCGAAGAACAGAAGAGGGCAATTAAAAAACTCGCTTCATTATCACACAACAACGGCCTAAAATCTTGTTTAGTTCTTTAGCTACAACTCTGACGCCTGTCATTTGTTTTCTTATTGACGTAGGCGAACTGAAACTTGCAGACAAGACAAGACGGACTTGAAGATTTGAAAATGCCGTCGTTAGGACCTGCTACGCCAACTCCGAAGGGGAATAAACGGCCTAGAACTGCTGGAGTGCAAACTATAACACTTGCTGATGTTTCTAGAGACAGAATCGCAGGTGAGTTTTGTTATACGTGTCCATATTTTCAATTTTCATAACACAAAGGTGTTCAGGAGAGGTGATATTTTACGCGTCCTTGATCAAGCCCTTCTGACAAAGTTATCCAAAATCTTTCTTGAGATTGATGAATCTTCAGTATTAAAAATTGTAGATTCTCGCTAAACCTATAATTCTCTAAATTTGGTTTTGAGACAAAGCTGAATTTGCAAATTTCGTAACCAGATCCTTGAAATTTTTAATCAGTTATTGTGATACTTCCATAAGGCCAGCTAAACTGTATTCAATTCAGCGAGGCGTGTTTTAAATCACATTGTTTACATTGCAATTCAAATCATGTGTGTCTCCTGTAAAATGGACATCACAAATCTCTTTATGTTTGCAAAGCAGTGGCTTAACTATTTCTAAGCTCTGGTTTGCAGTTTTTATCTTGGGTGAAAGTGCAATGTGCGAGACCTCGCTTTCTTTATTTCAGAATAGAAAACCGACAGGTTGCCCCCAATGAAAATTATGTTCTCACAAATTATACAGACAAAGAGAATGAGCCAAATCCCTGCTATCTTTGGTGAGGATTTGGCTGGGCTTTCCACGAGGAAGCACTTTCGCTATAGTTGACCATGCCACGCCCCTTTATGTATCCGTCAGTTGGGAAGAAATTTGACCACATTTTATCTTGTGATGCAGTATTCTGCATGTTGTGGTACCATGCTCGTCCCTAAAATGGGGGTAATTTAACCTGATTCATGAAGTATATTTCGGTACCTATTCATGGAAAAGATCAGTTCTCTGGAAAGATTCAGTATGGCTTAAAAACAATTGATTTGAAATTTGCTCGAAAATAGATCATATTTCATAGTAGCAGACAATGTTTTGATTTATTTTCTCTGATTATCTCTCTGAAAAATTATTCTCAAAAACCTGATGTTGAGGTCAAGGAAAACCTCTCTGTATAGGAAAACCTATTCAATCCAAATAAGTCAGTAGGAATTAATCAAAATATAGTAGGAAAGCCTAGCTAGGATTTATTTTTTTATGTTTTGTCAAGGAGCGACATAGGAGGCCTCCTGGTACAATTGTGATCAGTTGTTTCATTTCATTGTGTATTGATACAGACTCCGACACGACGTTTGATCCGGTTGCTAAAGGGAACTGAGGGACTTGAGGAACTTAGCACAGACATCGAACAATGGAGAGTAGCTTAGTTACCAAGAAGTTGTCAAGGTTACTGCCTGGTTGACTTCTGGGTGTGATATCAAAATCCATGAGTCACTTAGTTACTATTCTCTCCTCTCATCTGCCCGATTTCCCCCCAACACATGTTTTTCTCAAACTTTCTGTACACCTATTTTGAAAAGAATTTCTTTGTAGCAAAGTAAACTCTCAGATCATTAAAACCTTGATGGTTCTTGTGACTAAAGAAACATGAGTACTGGAACAATATTACTTGAGAATTTGTTTGCAGAACTGTTTGAGAAATATATAAACCGAGGCTTAGAAGGTTCTCGAAGGCATAGAAGATCCCCGCCGATAAAATGCAACGTGAATTCAAGAAATCTTCTAAGAAGCTGTCAAGAATTTTCCAGTAGTCAAACTCTGATGACTTAAATTCCGAAAACGAAGTCTTTTGCAAAAATTATGTGCATGAATACAAAGCTACATACACGTTGTGACGTGGCACACCGTACCTTTGTACCTTTATTCTTTCCAGCAAAGGCAAGCTCTTAAATCCCCCCCCCAGGGTCCAAAACAAGACCATCAAGATTTGAAGTACGAAATTTCAAGGATGAAAAAACCATGAAAGTTTGTGTGGCAGGTTATTAAATTAAAACCAATATTGTCCTTTAAAGCCATAAAACATTGATGAAGATAAATTTATTTGTAACAACCCGCTAATCTCACCACTATCTACCTTGTAATCATCAGCTCGCACAAGAGAGTTCTATTTTCCATAATTTTAACCAGGCAGCCTGATAGTCTTAGTGTACATTTTATTTGATAAATTTCGGTGACATAAATTAGTTCGTAAACTTTCCTTTGATAAAAAGTATCTGCAGATAAGAAGTATAATGAAAAGAGAATGAGGGAGTTTAAGTCGGCGAAGCTGAGGAAATGTAGCAGTGGTCATCTGCATTTTTAAAGGCTCTTGGGAAACCAGCATGCATTGCGGCCCTATTTGTAAAGATGGCCTAAATTGCATACTGCATGAAAATGATTTTGTGCTGTGGCTGAAGTAAACAGCACCTCGCTGCAACTCCAAATGCAACTCCATATTTCTCATTTCTTTCCTTAACATTGGACTTGAATTAAAAGGAAATCCACAGAAAAAGAGCAAACTATCGCAATGCACACTGGTTCCCCAATTGCCTTTAAATCGTCCTCAGATTTAATCTTCATCAGATTACTCGATCCATGTCTTTTTCGGAATCCTTTTGTGAATCTTAAAAGCCCTAATCTGTTCTCAACTAGCAAAGCCAGCGTGTTCTTATTGAGTACATACTATTTCGCGATGAGTATAAACATATGGCTTGTCAGGAAGACATCAAAATATTCATGAAAACATTGATATGTAAATAAATGCAAAAGAACAAACCAATCTTCTTAGTACTTCACTGGGATCCTGCTTTAACAATCCGAAGAAGATTAACATAGCTATGAACGCTTCTTTAGAGAGCTCACTACTCGTGAAATGCTTTTGCACGACCTGTGTAAAACGCTATCAGTGGACACGATGCACGTACTGTAAAAACTATATTTAATTACCCCATCGACCCCCTCTCTATTAAGTCCCCTATTTAACAAGTCCCTCCCTTCTAACCCATAATTTTAATCAAGCCCCCTCTCTATTAAGGCCCCCATTGACTTACATCAAATGCCATAGGTTGCCAATTTTTTCCATTTATTTAGCTAACTAAGTTTGGATGTTCTTTTTAATATAATTTAGGACAAAAATTGTGTCGAATGTGTGCATTTAACTCGTAAGGGTTTATCCGCAGAATAAGGGGTAAAAGAACTCAAAAGCTGTGATTTTTATTATTTTCATTTGACTTTGTGAATAAGCCCCCTCTGGAGCATCCGAAATTGAATAAGCCCCCACGAGTTTAATGAGTGTTTCTAATCTCCGAGCCTTCGAGCCTCGAGCCCTCGAGCCTCGAGCCTTCGAGCCTTGTATTTC
>REGL01000235.1:135853-153648 GCA_004194395.1 Aurelia aurita complex sp. Pacific
GGGTCCAGTCTGTCTCTTTCAGTTTTCATCTCATTTTGATTTGATTTCGCTTCAATAATTATCTTTGTAATATTGATTTTTTTCTTCGAAGGTCGAAGCAGAAGTGAAGGACATGTATGTGGACCTTCAAGATGGCCGATGTCTCGTCGATCTCCTTACACTTCTCAGCGGAGAAAAACTGGTACGATTTTTTATCCGAGTTTCCTTTCGTAATTCGCTAAGCTTTGAAATAACCTATCTCGCATTTTCTACCTTGACACCTAAAGCACCCTGCCTAATTTCAAAAACCCTGATCTTCTCTGTCGTCATTAATTTCCGTTTTTTATTGTGCCTCGCTTCCTTGTAGCCTCTCTTCCGAACATAGCAGCACTGACAACTTTTGTGGCTTAATTGTTTTTGAGAGCAGTTACCAAGTACATTCATAGAAAATAGGTCACTATTGTAAAATGTAGGGGCTACGATGCCCCCTGGCATGGCCCCAGCTTCTTTAGTCCTCGATTCTTTGTTTTCCATGACCATTTATGTCAATTTATATTATTTAGATCTATATTTATGTGAAAGTCAATACTTACAAAGTTGTAGATGCGATTGAATTATTTTGGTTGATTCATTATTAGGAACTGCTTGTACAGTTGCAACTTTTGAACCGTTTTTACTCCACAGATAAAAGAAAAAACTGGATTGAGATTACATAGAATGCAGAATGTCCAAACATGTCTAAATTTTCTGAGATCTCGAAAGGTTTGTTCTCCTTAAACGTTATTATTTTACGTTTGGAGGAGATTTTTTTGTGCAGTCTATGTGAAGCCTTGACAGATATGAATGCCAAGTTGTCTAATCGTTGCTGTAGTAGAACGGAGATTCATAGACTTCTCCACTGGTTGGTAAAGGACTTTGAATAAGTGATAGTACATCAATTCAACAGTAGGAATAAATGCTCCTGTATTGATCTTTATTCTCTTTCGAACAGGTTTCGAATTTCCATTTTTAAATTTTTATTAGTGTATCTCAGGAAACTATGGTCCCAAGTATCTTGTGGTACTTGCTGAAAATCGTAAATATGGACTGATTGAAAATTGATGCAGCATTTACGTTTTAGCAGCCCAAGTTCTTTTGCCACAGCAAAAGATCCAGTTTATCTTCTGATTTTATGAATTTGAAGTAAATCAGACGACGATTAGTAAATGCATCGTTTTGATACCATTTAGCGTTTGTTGATAACTGATAGATCACTCACAGTGAAATATCTCCGTCAAAACCTGGGCCTAAGTTTATTCGATTTTCTTTTATTTCAGTTTGAAAGAGGTTTAACTCACTCATTAGTTAAAGTTGAAAGGGATTGCCCTGTGAGTGTTCTCTCTCGACAAATCTCACTAGAAAATCGTTTTGAATAACGGAATCACTTTTGCTAATTATTCTCATCTGACACTGGTCACAGCATCTAGATAGGATTCGAAATGAGATCTCTGTTGCGAGTACTTTCATCTTGTGCCAGTCATTCTGCAGTTGAAGTGAATTTGACCAGGGTGTGGGATTTGTGAAACAATAGTATTTCAAGGGACTTTGGAGATGTTTTTGAAAACAAAGCAATTTTTGCCAAGGTCATATAAGATTTGTAGGTAGTGATATACAACTCGACTGTAGGTTTCCTATCATTAGAAGGTTAATTTTGAATTTCAGACCATTAACCAAAAATAAACTCCTATTTTCCCACATTCAATGCAAGGGAAAAGTCTAGATTTTTTATATGTGTACCATATCTGTAGTAACCGACTTTAGCGTTGAATAACGGAATCGTTACTGACCTTTTCGTTAGTCCCTGTTCACAGCAGATCTACAAAACAGTTGTGGTTTGGAATACACGTATCAGAAACTAAGAATATGGGCCAGTACTGCAAGTTTCTTAAAATTATCAGATCTCGTGCCCTCCTGAACATTTCAAAACAATGTGTTTTGAACCTTTCCAATGTTTATACATTACTCAAGTACTTTCCGAGTAATATGATACAGGAAGCGAGTGAGAATATAGAAAAACATGCAAAAGTTTCATATGTTATTGGCGATCTGAGAGTCTTGAGTTTCTTGTAAGTGGTTTCTTATGAAAAATACGTGAACATCAAATGCTTCATTAAACTTTATTTTATTAGCTTATGGATCTTATTGTAAGGTAATAGACATAGCTATATCTCGTAACCGCCAGAAATAGGCTAAAGAAATGCCCACATTTCAATTGTTTCTCTAACTACACAATGAAGCAGCACGTTTCAAAGTTATCGAATACAATAGATTATATTTTTAACTTGCCTCGTGTGAGCTTTTAACTATGTCGATTCGATTCCCTTTAACGATTTGCTGTGATCAATGTCCGACCAAAATGTTAAACGAATCATTCTGTTATTCAACTCTATTTTCAATATTTCTTTTTCAGCTTTTTTAGCATCTCACATTTCTCCATATTGTAATCTTAAAGAGCCATTGTCACCCATGATCCTTTTCGGGCACGCTACAATTTTAGACTGTCTGAAAATCAGATTTGGCCTAAACGGAAACTACATATCCAAAGTGCAGTAGTAGGACTGATAGAACAGTTCAACTCAACCTCGTTCCCAGACCCTTGGGAACGAGGTTGAGTTCAACTAAAAGAAGGCTTTATATCATTTTAACTACTGCACTGTTGTGAATCCATGTTTTTTCCCTTGTGCCAATTTGATTTTCAAATAGTCTGGAATTTTCAGCTTGCCCACAATGGAACCTGGGCTACAATAACTCTTTACGCAAATTTCTTGGAGTTCCTTCCCAATATGTGCATGCAAAGACACTAACTCTCTCACAACTGTGTAATACTGACACTTGGGGAGATTGATTGGCAAGAACTTTACCCGAACATGTTTATACCATTTTTGGTTGAGAATAATTACCGGCTAGAGAAAATGGGGGTCTCTAGTCTACCTCTTTGTGGGTCGTAGTTATAAGCAACATTCATTTTTCTTGTGTGCGAGATCAAGACACACGCTTTTCAGTGTGAAAGTGGCCCAATCTTGCACTGTTTTCAAAAACAGTAATGTTATTGATTTTTTTCCAGATCAAGATTGTCAATATTCGAAGTGATGATATTGTCGATGGAAATCCAAAACTTACTCTTGGTCTCGTCTGGATTATAATCCTGCATTTCCAGGTTTGTTTAAACATTCAAAAGATATTTTAAATTTTGCTTAGAAGGGAGGGGCTTGCTAGAGAGGGGGCTTAATAGAAAGGGGGGCTTAATAGAGAGGGGGCTTAATAGAGAAGGGGGGCTAAATAGAGCCTTGATTATTCAGACTATCATACTTCATGATTCTTGATATGATTGTTATAACGTTCTTTTTCACAGGTGTCCGCTGTGAAGGAGATATTTCAACAAGAACAACTGAGCCCAAAAGAGGCCCTGAACATTTGGGTCAAAGAACTGGCCGATGGGTAATTATCGTTACATAATATTTCCTTTAATTTCAAAATTATTTAGACAATAACAAGAGGCTCCAAAATGCCATTTTTCTTCTTCTCCAAACATCTCGATCCTGCGAGAGAAGGCCTCAGCTGTTTTCATTCTGACTGCTCTCTTTACTTCCTCTTCACATCTCGTTTTTTCCTTGATCGTCTTTCATATATTGAACTCGTATTCATCATTATTTCGTGCTCTTAAACATTATTGTGTCTTGCTATATGTGGGAAGAACTGGAGGTTCTCNTAAATAGAGCCTTGATTATTCAGACTATCATACTTCATGATTCTTGATATGATTGTTATAACGTTCTTTTTCACAGGTGTCCGCTGTGAAGGAGATATTTCAACAAGAACAACTGAGCCCAAAAGAGGCCCTGAACATTTGGGTCAAAGAACTGGCCGATGGGTAATTATCGTTACATAATATTTCCTTTAATTTCAAAATTATTTAGACAATAACAAGAGGCTCCAAAATGCCATTTTTCTTCTTCTCCAAACATCTCGATCCTGCGAGAGAAGGCCTCAGCTGTTTTCATTCTGACTGCTCTCTTTACTTCCTCTTCACATCTCGTTTTTTCCTTGATCGTCTTTCATATATTGAACTCGTATTCATCATTATTTCGTGCTCTTAAACATTATTGTGTCTTGCTATATGTGGGAAGAACTGGAGGTTCTCCTGCTATATGTAGGAAGAACTGGAGGAGCAGGTGTCTTGCTATATGTAGGAAGAACTGGAGGTTCTCCTTCATTACAAATTGACAAAAGTCTGCAGTCTTGTCCTTCTCTACACGTATTTTTTTTATAAGGAACTAAGAATTTGGTCCAGTACTGAAAGTTTCTTCAAATTATCAGATTGTGAGTACTCAGAGTTTCTTACGAGTTTCTTAGAGGTTCCATAACAATCTTCATGTTCACTACCTGTGACCTCGTAAACATTTCAAAACGATGTTTTTCAGCCTTTCCAATGTTTACACATTACTTAAGTACCTTACGAGTAATATGACACAGGAAGCGAGTGAAGGTAAAGTAAAAATATGTCAAGGATGTCCTTTATCAAAGTAAATAGTTTCTTAACTTATATTCTCCCAGTACTGGAGTTTCTTAATTTTTTGGCGATCTGAGAGTTGAGTTTCTTATAGGCAGTTTCTTAAAAAAAAATACGTGTATCCAAAACCCAGTCATTTGTGCTTCCCTCGGTCCATGAAACTCACATCTCACATAACTGTTCCTTATTCTTTTAAAAAAGTAAAACAAGCACACAGTTTATAATTCGTCAATTCTGAGACTTTTAAAAGTGTTGGTATACTGTATTCTTGCAATCCTTAATTCAGTATGTTGCTATATGTCAGTTTTGTGTTTCAGAAAAGTTAAAATTCCTGGTTTTAATGCTTTCAATATTTTATTTTGACTCTTTGTTTATAGGTATCCTGGTGTAAGAATCGAAAACTTTTCGTCATGTTGGAAAGATGGTTTGGCTTTTAATGCTGTCATTCACAGACACAGGTTTGTACCATTTTATCATTGATGTTTGTTGATAAACATATCACTGTATTTTATGAACCACATGCTCAAAGTGATCTCTTCTTTGTGAGTGCGTCTGTTCAGTCAAGCTATCGAAAGTTCTCAGTTAATCGTTTCACTTCATTTTTCCTTTTTTCATTATTTATCCAGGGTAATACAGTCAGTTATATAAGTAAGAAAACCTGCTTTACAATGTGCCTTGCTAAAAAGACAAACTAATAGCGAACAGAAAGGGTGCTACTGCATTTAAAAAAATTCAAACATAGGTGAATAATTGTTGGGAAGTTGTTAACAGTCAAAGATCTTCAATGATCTAAAATTGCACAAAAAGAGATCTACAAAACATTGTCCACTTGGATTCTTCCAACCCTTCCAACGCAGAACTCATTCGGTTAATAGACCTATTCTTCAAAAGAATCTTATTCGATCGTTATTTGGATGCATTTTGTAAAATTGTTGAATGTGCTCAACAGTGATAGAAGCTGTAACGCCACTCAATGAAACCATTCGTTTAAGAACGTATCAAAGTATTTCTCGATCCAGACTCTTTTGTAGAATAGCTAAAGGGTTTATTGGTCCATAAATTAAGTGCAGAGACTGTACCTTGTTTTCCTTGGAATAGAAGAGTTGGACTATACGAATCATTTCAAAACATACCGTAAGTCAGTCCTAACAAAATTGAACAATTTTATGTCACAAACTTGTTAAATCTAATAAGATGGTCAAGATGACTGAGTGAAATAAAGATAAAATTGTCATATCAAGCCCTTTACTTTGATCACTGAAAAAACTGAATATTAGGATTTGTATTTCATCGCATATCATAAATTACATCCTGCTGTCTTTCCTCGATTTTTGGAATTTGATCCTCATTAAATATTAAACATTTTGGAAATTATGCGATATGACACCGCAGGGAGCTTGAAAATACCAAACTTCCTTTAGTGACGATTTTAATTGAAGACAAGTATATTTGTTGATTTGTCTGATTTCGATCGTGTTTATCGTGTTTATCGTGTTTATGAGAGCAAACAACGGCTTGAACTTTTTCACAGTTCTCTAAAAAGCTGCGCGAAGACCCAAATTAGAATGAAATATTCCGTGAGAACTAGACCATAGACTTTGAACGACAGCAATATGAACTTTTCGTAAAACAAATATTTAGGTGTGACAGTAGTTGTGTTGTCATCTGCTGAAGATTTGACGGGGAGATATTCAACATGAGAGACAAAGTGGACCACCAAAATTTGAAGACAGAAACTAAGAGCTCAGATAATTTGATAAAATGTGTGAAGAGCGAATCACAAGTATATGAAAGAATGGAAAGCAATGTTTCCAATTTTTTAACCACCTACAAAATGTTTTGGAAGGATTTACCGAAATTTCTTACAAATAGAGATCCCTTTTTATATTTCTGACATTCCCTTCAACACGATTCCGAATATTTTGTATGTCATGTCCTTGTGTGTGATTTAATAGGGATTCTACTCTTTTAGTATCCAGTCAGTCCTGCAGCTGTAATGTTTTTGCTTTTTCTCATTTAGGCCCGATTTGATTGATTTCACATATGTTCGAAATGCGAAGCCATACGATCGATTGGAATATGCATTTACTGTGGCTGAAAGAGATCTCGGTGTTCATCGACTGCTTGACCCCGANTTACCGAAATTTCTTACAAATAGAGATCCCTTTTTATATTTCTGACATTCCCTTCAACACGATTCCGAATATTTTGTATGTCATGTCCTTGTGTGTGATTTAATAGGGATTCTACTCTTTTAGTATCCAGTCAGTCCTGCAGCTGTAATGTTTTTGCTTTTTCTCATTTAGGCCCGATTTGATTGATTTCACATATGTTCGAAATGCGAAGCCATACGATCGATTGGAATATGCATTTACTGTGGCTGAAAGAGATCTCGGTGTTCATCGACTGCTTGACCCCGAAGGTAACGACTTCTTTCTTTCTTCACATTTTCATATGCTCTCTCGAAAGGCTTGTTCCCACCGCTTGACGAACTATTATCGCTTTCTTCGTCACCAATTTTTAATTGTGATTAACACGATCGCTCTATTTAGCCCCTCTATCTATTAAGACTCCTCTCTAATAAGCCCCTCCCTTCTTAGCCAAAATTTAACAAAGCCCTCCTCTCTCTTAAGGCCCCCCAACTTGTATCAAATGCCAGAGGTTGCCATAGATTTGCCATTTAGTTAGCGAAAAAAGTTTGTATGTTAATTTTGTTATGGTTTTGGACAGGAATTGTGTAGAATTTTTTTAACTCTTGAAATTGTATGTTGACTATGTAAAATATGGGGTAAAAGAAGTGAAAATCTGTCATATATCCTTGTCATTTGATTTTGTGAATAAGCCACCCCCTCTAATAAGCCTCCCTCTGGAGTCTCCGAAATTGAATAAGCCCCCATCAGGTGGCTTGATAGAGCTTTTACGGTAATATTCATCGCGCATTTGGAAGAACTTTTGACTGTAAAGACTGGTTCACATTGGTCGTAATAATAGGGCCTTACAATCAAAGTTCGCTCCCAGTGCAAGATGTACTTTCATCGTATTTGAAGAATTGGTGATGAGGAAAACGATGATAGTTATCGCGCAGTAGGAACCAGCTTTTTGAGAGATTAATGTTGATTTTTCGGTTTCTTTGGGATCCATTAAATATGCGCACAGTTCCCAAACGGCATGCTTTGAGACTTCGAAAGATGATTTGTGATTCCGAATCCTCTTCTCTACAAACTAATCCAAGCGTCAGTAGAGTCCTAAAGTGTCCCATAATGTCCTTAAACTTAAAATTGATTCGCAAACCGGTGTTGGTTCTGAAAGAAAATTAGGGAGAAGGAGAAAGCTCCGAGAATTATGCAACAAGATACGCGAGAGCCACTTTGGTCAGCTGAAAAGGGTTAAGCACACTTTCTTCTTGTCTCCAGCAATTAATTTTTGTCCGGCAAAGTTTTGGGATGTAGCCAAATTGATGCATTGTTTACTATGCAAGCGAATCTCAAATGCTTGGCAAAACGTTATATATGCAATATAGACCTTTCAGTAATTCCACAAAAGAATCTGAATCGAAAAGTAGTTTTATACATTTTGCTGAATTTTTGAATGTGCACAACAGTGAAGAAATGGAAGCTCTAACGCCACTCAATCAAACTTTTCGTACAAAAATTTATGAAAATTTCGTTTGATCAGACTTTTCCTAAACAGGTACAAGGTCTAATCTCACTTTGTTAGCATTTCTTATTCAAAGCCCTTCGAGGTATTCTTGTGTTAGTTCGATCAGCATAGAATGAAACTGTAAACAATTTTTCACATGCACGATTTCAGATAACAAAAGCGTCTTATTTTCAAAGTTCTTAGTTGATTACTTTTAGTCGCCTTACTTAACATTATTTCATTGCTTTATTATGATATTTTAAATGACACAGGATGGGGTATTTTATAAGGCGTTTCCCTAATCCAGTGGAAATCTTTTGAAACAATTGCATCTTAAAGCAAAGGATTGCATATGATTGCATATTAAAATCTGGGATTAAATTTTGATTTGCGGCCTAATCTTTTATCTTGGTCGAGAATCGAAATGAACTTTCATGGGTATTTAACTAGTGATGCTTTTTTGGGTGTCCTTTGATGACACTATCTTGTTTTTTCGCCAAGCCTCTTTCCCATGAACTTTAGCCACATTTCTCTATNTGGGGTATTTTATAAGGCGTTTCCCTAATCCAGTGGAAATCTTTTGAAACAATTGCATCTTAAAGCAAAGGATTGCATATGATTGCATATTAAAATCTGGGATTAAATTTTGATTTGCGGCCTAATCTTTTATCTTGGTCGAGAATCGAAATGAACTTTCATGGGTATTTAACTAGTGATGCTTTTTTGGGTGTCCTTTGATGACACTATCTTGTTTTTTCGCCAAGCCTCTTTCCCAGGAAATTTAGCCACATTTCTCTATGATCTAAAAAAGAAATTCTTCTAAAATTTAGTGAAGCTCTGGATCAGTCCGTTGGCCATCAGTTTTGTCATAGTGCTTAATGGCCTAAAATGAAACGAAAACCAGCTGCTGTACCTTGCACATCCGGTTTAAAAGTCATTTCTAAAACAGTAAAATAGGACAGACATTTTTTATGATTTTGCAAAATGCTGAATAACTTTGTTTCCACTGAAATTTGAAGAAATTGAGTTTGAATTTGAACCAACTAAGTGAAAAACTTTTCGTCTGAGGCTCTATTTTTAGGTGCGTTAAACATTTCTAAGTACGCTGTGTTCTTTGGAATGAGGTCCCTTAAAGGACGGCCTAGATTTGCCCAAAGTCTGTTCGTCAACTGCAATAAGTCTAATCGGAAAGCGAAGTGTGAAATAGTAAGTATTTCCCCCTTTCCCTTTCCCTTCCCTTATTGCAGTTACGAAGTTGACTTGGGGCAAGTCTGACGACAGCCTTGAAGAAATCCTCCATCAGGCGTGCATAAACATGGGAACGTGGGAATAAAGCTCCCAGGTAGCTTTTTCCAAAGCAATATTTTGCAGGCAGTTTTTCTGAAATAGTTTTTAATGAACTGTAATTGCAGTAAGATGATGAATGATAGCAAACAAATGGTACAAATTGCTCATGTTCTGCTGTTGAATGTATGATTAATCGTTTCGTTGCTCCATGTGTAAAAACTGTTTGATACCTGCATTATTACTGGTTTTGGTAATAGGCTTTTCTACCCTAGCTGTACAAAACTGATATGCAGGCAGGTTTTCAGAGAATTTCTACCGCTCCCAGGCGGGTTTGCGCATTATGCACCCCTGTCCTCCATGGCATGACGAATTATCAGCAATTTTTTTTTCATTATTAATCATACTTTATTTGCTTTCATTTTGATCGCGTTTCGCTGTTCCTGATTTCTACTTTATTTTGCAATTGCATCATGTGGCCTGTTCTTTTCACATTCACTTAAAACGCATCTAAAGAGCTAGACTCTCAAGCCAATCACAACTCCCTGGAAGAACAGCAAGGATTAAGTTTTATAGGGCTGTAGGTTTTTATTCATAAGGTTTTTATCATTGTAAATAGACGTTATATATTTTAAGTTGCTGAAGGGTTAATTTGTGTATAAATAATATTAAATGAAAAAAAATGAAAAAACTAAATTGATGTGTTGTTTTTTTTCATTGCAGATATTTTGGTCGCAGAAGTTGATGACAAAGCAGTCATTACTTATCTGTCAGCTTTATACAAAGCATTACCATCTGTGCCTCCATATGTCCGCATGCAGAATGAGCAGGTATCAATGTTGTATTCTTTGATACTTATAAAAAACCTGAATTTATCTTCACAATTTTTCAGAGAGATGGTGAAGCCAAATTCTCTAAATATCACGCTTAAAGGGGCTCCGTCGTCAAATCGTAAACAAATCTGTAAACTCCCACGTGCCGGGGATTATTCATTGTTCATCCATTGTTCTCTGCAGTTTGTTTGATGGCTTCACCCAAGCCACCAAAAAGCGACCGTTAAAAACCCACTTATATCCGAGCAATCATAGAAGATATGAATGTTTGGTTTGTTCCTTAGTAAGTACAAGGATTAATGCCCAAACAGCAACTTTCATTTTGAAAAAAATGCGAAAATCCTGTGTGATATCACCTTTCAAAAAACTGCAAAAATCATCGTTTTGTTTACATTTTGACGACGGAGCCCCTTTAATATGTAAATGTCATTGTTGCTAGGAAGGAAAACTCGATTAAATTTTGACTCGTTATTGCAGGCTTTTAAAGAGGGCTTTCTGCAGAAAATCTTACATGACCCGGGAGGAATTGAGCGTTTAAGCTAGACGAATTTCTAAATCTAATTGAACATGTTTGCCATGAAGTAAGACTTTCAGTTTTATTACTTTGATATTCAGGGAGCAGTATCTTTCAAACTCCGTGCGTTTTTGGCTCAGTTTCAGTTTAGTTTCAGTTTCATTGACAGGGAAAACAATAAAATAAAAAACATATCAACAATACATTACCTAACTTAAAATGAATAAGGCAATAATACATGCTACACGACAACAAGATACTTTCACATATAAACTAATAAATTAACTTTATTAGAAAACATTACAAGACATTATGTATTTAAGTATATTTGTCTAAGGGGGAGCCCTCTAGTAGACAGACTAATCGAGAGAGAGCCCCCCCCCCCCATGTGAAGCTAAAAAGAAAAACAAAAGCATTTTTGCTAAAAACAAAAAGAAGCCAGTCGGTAGCAAAAGACATTCACTGACACCTTGAATTTTCATTCCTGTAGGAGAGACAGCAGATTTACTTCGACTATTGCACAAAAGCAAAACAATTGATCACGTGGATAAAGAACATGATAAGTCACGTGAACAGCAGGGAGTTCCCCCCAACTCTTCATGCAATGAAAGATATCGTGGCACAACACAAATTTTTGAAGGTTGAGGTGATGCCTAGTAATGACCACAAAAGGAGAAGTCTCAAGTATTTACTGAGAGATTTACAGGTGAATCGTGAATCATTAATCTATCAATCACGTAATCAGCCAATCAATCGATCAATCAATCAATCAAACTGCAAACGTTCCTTTATCGAACGCATCTATGAGAAAATCATCAACTCTTCCAACCCAAACATTTCTGGTCCCTTTCCAAGGCAGTATCTGAAATCCTTGGTTCCATCAATGGTCTTGATATTGTCTCCCTTGGCTGAGTCTTCTCTCTTTCCAATGCCTAGGGTAGGGTACTATATTTTTCGAAATTACAGCGTATCTTACATTTCAACTCATTTGAGGATGTGACGTCATCAAATTTCTAGATCATAAACCAGATGAGTGACAAACTTTTGTTTGATACCATGTTGTAGGCATTCATAAACTATAGTTTTCTTCGAACTTATTTCATGTTGCGTCAAACAGTTTAGAAATTACTAAGGATTTAAGTTTTTTTGAAAATTTTTCTTGAATTCTTGAAAAAGAAGAAAAACGCTCTAATTCTGAAAATATTGAAGATTTCAGAAAGTTCCGACAGTAGAATTATAGAGAATTAGCTAGATTTTCTTAGAAGTCATTCAGTTCAAAGAAATAGGTCACTGAATTTTACACCAGCCTTTTTAAAGATTTGGAACCTATGCTGATCCAGGCTCTTTTGTAGAATAGATAAAAGGTCTATTTATTACAATTTTTAGAGTTAATGAGAATTCTGGATATTTGTGAGAATTCATGAGAATTCTTGAGAATATTTGAGAAAAATTTCTGATGAATTCTTGATTCCTGGAGATTCTTGAGACGCTTTAGATTTCTTCTTCATCTTATGAACTATTGTTTCTCAATTTACAGGCCCTGTATGACCCAAGGATTAAATTTCTTGATTTGGCTGAGGGGATGCATCCAAGAATAGCTGATCAGGTAAATTTCAAAAATCATTTATTGTTTGCAAATGAATCGGAAGATTTCGCGAATTTTCTTTTTTTGTGCTTCTCTCAGTCTTAAAATTTCCTCTTTCACGGCACATTGAGGGATGCTCACAACACAAATTGAATTTTGGTTCAATTTGCTTTTGAGAAATTGTTTCCCCACTAGAAAATTTCTTAGCATATGAATTTTGATCGCTGTGATATATGAAATACTCGATTTTAAAATGTACAGAATGTCTTGAAATATATGAAAGATGTTACCTTCCCTGAATTATTTCATTATTTCTATCTTGCTAGCTTTGGGCAGAGTTGGTATTAGCCGTTGAAGAGAGAACAAGTGCATTGAACATTGAGCTAACCAGGTATTCAGATTATTTTCATTTTTATTTTCATTTTATTCCGAAGTTTTTTTCATTTCCGGGGGGATACCTCGCCTCAAACAGCTTTGGTGCGTAAGTAAGTCGTAGCCGAATAAGTAAAAATTTACCAAACATATGAGATTTTGCTTGCAAGGCAATATTTCCCGTTTGGTCACGTCATAAAACATGCTTGACAAGGTAAATTTATTTGGCAATGATTTTGGAAACGTAAGAAAACAATAACTGCTTGTCAACAGCAAAATATCCCAGTGAAATAATATTTCGTATTGTATTGCATTGCAGGTGGACATTGTTTAATTAGATGCAAATTGTAATGTTAGAAACAACAACGTAGCAGAACGTAGCTAAGGTAACCCGCGTCAAACATCAATCCCCCTTGGAGAAGTGGTATTTATATAGACCAGCGGAGGAGCTTTTGTTGCAAATCCCATTGGTAAAAATACAAACAAGCGACAAACAAGAAAACAATTTAAGCGCAATAACGCGCAATTAGTTGTATAAAGATTAAGTGTTATTGTAATCAACGAAAGGGCTTGAAAGAAAATCCACAAGAGATTTTGCAGTTAATTCGGCTTTTCTGTTCTCTTTATTTTGATGTTTCAATAGAAGAATTGCGGGCATTGGTCAGAGTGGTCAAAGGTGCGATTTCTTGATTTTCAGTGGAATCAGACAAGCTGGCAATTGTGCGAGAGCTTGAAAATATCTTCAGATTTACTGATACTTTTATCATTTGCTTCTTGCAATGTTGGTTTTATCATTTGCTTCCTGCAATCTTGGTAAGCAAGAGTTTGCTCAGAGAGGAGAAATGATAGAAATTTCTGTCAAGCATTTCTGAATTGAAGGTTTTCCAGAATCAAATCAGGGCAGCTTGTACGTGCTATCGAAAAGTTGTATCGTTTGCTTCATTTTAATATTGGTATATAACTGAAGTTTGATCAGAGATCAGAAATTATACAAAGTTCTTCCAAGCAGTTTCGAAGGTTTCCACAGATCAAATCTAAGCAAGTTTTACGTGCTGCCAGTAACAGATCGTCAACTGTATACGTGCTGTGGCCTAAGTTGCAGAACAAGTAAGCTCAGTGGCGTAGCCTCGAGAAAATTTGTGTCCCGCTGGTATTTTTCTGTTGACTTCATGCAGATTTATTGAAGCAGTTGTAAAGTTGAATTGAGAATTATGATTGCTACTCAACAATGCAAAACCATGGTTTAAGATGCTGAACTATTGTTGAACTGCAGTTAACTTGAATGAGAACAGATTTGATCCCTGAGATATTTCAGTCAGGTGGTAGGTTCTCCCATGGTCATCCCATACTCGTGAAAACTGCATTGAGTTTGGTGGTGGATAGTTCTACCAAGCGACTATTGCAACTTGGAGACACTCAGTTCTTGTCACAAAAGATTCATGTCTCATTTCACGATAGTTTACATCATATAAATGACAGCTCTAGCCGCTATCAACTGGAGATGAATTTCCGACAATTTAATTTGTGATTTGATTCAAAGTTAGCCCTTAGAAGTGAGAAGAATTACCAAGTTTTGAATGCATCTTACGCATTGAAATAATTACAAAGTAGCAGAACAAAATTACATTGCTGCAAACCAAAGTGTGCTTAGTTCATTGTTTGCAGCTTTTGCTGAATCTATCCAACTCTTACAGAAGATAAGATATGAACATGGTCACAAAGAGACAGAACAAAAGTACACAGTGAGACTGATTAAGATCTTGCCGAAGACCAAAATGGCTATTTTTGGATTCTTCGCTGACCATATCAAAAGCCTTTTGAGAAGAAGATAGAGAACAGAACAACAAAGTAACAGAACAATCATAAATTGTGCAGCTGATTCAAATCTTGCCGAAAACTGAAATGTGGGTGTGCTATCTTTAAGCCTTCGTTACATATTCAATCTTGATCAAATCAAGACAAACTTGGATTCTAGGGTCATATTCCTTCCATGCAATGATATCTTCTTAAAAGATTCGATTGTGGTGGGATTTTGATTAGAGTAACAAGATATTGGAATTAATTGTCAAAGTACAATAACATTTAAGTAACCTAAATCAAAGTTTGAAACATCTCCTTGGTAACTCGGGAAAGCGTCGCTTTTGAAATTGGTTTTTTGGGGCTTTATTCGAACTTAATACCGCATGCTCGTTTGTTTTTGGATGAAATGAACCAGACATTGTTTTGAAAGCTGCTCGATTNTTAAGCCTTCGTTACATTCAATCTTGATCAAATCAGAACAAACTTGGACTCTAGGGTCATATTCCTTCCATGCAATGATATCTTCTTAAAAGATTCGATTGTGGTGTGATTTTGATAAGAGTTACAAGATATTGGAATTAATTGTAAAAATACAATAACATTCAAGTAACCTAAATCAAAGTTTGAAAAGCATCTCCTTGGTAACTCAGGAAAGCGTCGCTTTTGAAATTGGTTTTTCGGGGCTTTATTCGAACTTAATACCGCATGCTCGTTTGTTTTTGGATGAAGTGGACCGGACATTGTTTTGAAAGCTGCTCGATTTCATTGCTTTGACATATGTTCATTCAAAGTTTGAAACCTCATTGGCATATTATGCTGCATGCAGTTCTCTGCCCTTCTTTGATTGATTCGACCAAGGGCCAGCAACTGTTTTCATTTTAGAGGCTGCTTGATTCAATGCTTTACAACAAATGCACAATTTGAGACAGAAACAGTTTGAACCTACTGAGCAACCAAGGACTGACTGTGCTGGAAGATTTAGCTGATAATCTGATCATCGTGAAAAACGAATTTATAAATTTCGAACAGAGTTACAGGAGCTGCAGCTTTTTGGACCTGAGGAAAGTTATCCATTTGCTGCCGAAAGAGCTGCAAACAAGTTAGAGATCTACACGTTTGAGATCAGTGCACGTGTATGCACGTCAGAGATCAGTTCTCAAAATGCCTTTGAACACAGAGGGAAAGAAACTTGCAAGTCAACTAATCGAGACTTTGAAAGCATTGATAAAAGAAACTGTGAACCATGGAAGTGGACCAAAGAAATCTAGTGTTGATAATAATGAAAGGGCAAACGTTGGTGAAGAACTCCTTGATACGTTACAGGAAATATTTGTCGTAAAAACAGAGCTACAGGAACAGGAGACAGGTCTTAGAGAGAAGCAAGAAGAGAAAGTTCGTGGTGAAGGAAACAGAGAAAGTTGGTTTTTAAATCAAGACATCGACTGCCGTTTTGACAAAGATGAGAAAGAGAGTTCTTTGGTACAAGAAAGCTTGAGCAGTAGGGATTCGCTAAAGAAGCAGCTCGAAAAGCCTTCAGATGAAGGGTTTGATGGTTTGAAGACGATAGAAGTTAGTATCGATGTTGATTCAAAGGGAAAACATTCTCCTGATGTTAATCAGAAGGATGAGAGTCTTGTCAATGAATTGGTTGTCGTGGAAATCGCCGGTAACAAAAGAAGAGCGGTCGGTGAAGTTGAAGAATCTGTTGTGGCATTTGAAGGATATCCTAATGTTGATCTAATGGACATGACACAGAGGCCAAAAACTCTGGACTTGAAAATCGATCATTGTAAAGTGAATGGAGACTGTTTTGAGGGTGATGAAGGCAAATCGGAGATGATGTGGGATACGTATGGAAGCCTTATGAATTCTGGTGATTCGGGGGTATTTGAATGTTTCCCGGATATCGTTGATTCTCTGCCAGTTGACAGGGAAGGGTCAGTAAAATCGTTCACTTCGAGTTGTAGGAAAGGTAGTCCTTTTGATAGCAAGGATTATTTTGGTAGTGATGTTGTTTTTGGTGAGGTGAATAAAGTTAGAGAGAGTAGCAAGGAAGGGGGAGTAGATAGTGTCCAGTGTCAGATTTCTGTTTCACCTCCTTGGAGGAGCATTCCAATCTTAAAAGAGCCTTTGACATGTAAAGCAGCTAGTAAAATACCCAGATTTTCTCACAGCCTAAAGAAGACAGGAAAAGACGATACAAGCTCCAGCGTCATGGATAAGATGAAAAATCTCAGAGACAGTATTTTGCAATTTCGAGAGCATGATTTTAATGGACTTGGAAAATCGAATCTCAAGGTTCCAGAGCGAGCTAAAAAACTGAATCGCCCTTTGTCAAAATCAAGTAGCCAACTTTATGAAAGATCTCACATTTACAACCCGAATTTCGACGACGCTAAGAAGACATCAAGTCTCCAGGTTCCAGATCGAGCAAAAAATCTGAACCGTCCCCGATCAAGTTCCAGTAGCCAACTTTACGACAGATCTCACAGTTACGACCCGAATATTAACGACAGTAAGAAGGATGCCGAAACGGCGAAACCCAAAAAGCTCAAACCTGCAAGCAGTATGACGAATTTATGTCGAAACGAGGTTGGCCTCGATGATTCGTTGTCATTTTGGAGACAACGAGATTCAATGGAAAAACTTTACTCGCGATACACAGCCGATGAAAAGCGAGTGCTCAGAGATATAAAGTGTGATATTGAATTTGAAGGTTATTTTAAAGCCAGCGAGCCAGTGGCGAGTAGAAGTTGGAAAGCACTTTCGACAGATCGAAATCAAAGTACGAGGAGCATCGACAAGATTTGCGATGATGTGCCAGCCGAAGCCAAACAAAAGAAGATGGATTCAAACATAACACAGAAGAGAAAAGCAAGATCTGAAATAAACTTGACTACAAAGAAGAAATCAATCTCACGAGATAGTTCATGTGATAGGTGTGTAAGGAAAAGACTGCCTTCCAGTAGCTCTAAGATTCCTGTATTAGTTGGACGCTAGACTTTGTGTACTTTAACAGTGCACTTTAACTTTAACAGCTCACGAGACAATTCATGTGATAGGTGTGTAAGGAAAAGACTGCCTTCCAGTAGCTCTAAGATTCCTGTATTAGTTGGACGCTAGACTTTGTGCACTTTAACAGTGCACTTTAACTTTAACAGCTCACAAGACAATTCATGTGATAGGTGTGTAAGGAAAAGACTGCCTTCCAGTAGCTCTAAGATTCCTGTATTAGTTGGA
>REGL01000235.1:166395-191739 GCA_004194395.1 Aurelia aurita complex sp. Pacific
GAATATCTAAAAATGTTGGGCACCTGAATTTCACGAAGATTTTTAAATATGAATTTATGTGGGGTCCTTCTATAAGAAACCTTTCTAAAATCAGGCTGAGAAGTTTCTTATATGAGGGCACCATTTATCAAAAAAATCAGCCTGAGGTTTCTTATAAAGTGGTTTCTATTTTGCGGGTTCTTACTGTTCTAGTTTGATTGTTTGAAGGAAAGAGTTTCTGCACAGAGCAGAGAGCAGAGATGGATGAACTGCAGAATTTCTGAAAGTGTTTATGGAAGTGATATTATCTCCTGATAAATATAATCTTGAGGTTGACGTGCGGCAATAGTTATAGTTGATAAACATAAATTTCTCTATTGAATAAACTAAAATGCCAGGATTTAATTAGACTAAACGTATCGGGCATAACCCTTCCTCAGTAGACAATATCTCCTGTTTCAAATTTTATGTTGATTTACAAATATTTCTGGAAAGGAGGCATATTTGTATTTCGTCCGGACAGGAACACGTGCACAAAGTAATTGTGTTTTGAATAGGAGTTCGAATGGCGAATGTTTCATTTGAAAGAGCGAAGAAAGAGAAGAAAGGAAACAAAAGGATAAGGTATTAGCTGAGATACGAGATTGATCACGAACAATATTTTGGTGGTCACGGCAATTGCTATTCCCCATTGAAAATTGATAAATTAAAATTGAAAGAGATCTCACCAGAAACGAATTATAGATCCCCATAGAAACAAAATACCACCATGGTCCCATCGTTGTAACATTACGGACACTCGGACAGGAATGTAAAGAAGGGGCACATCGCTCCCGAGGGGCACTTCACGCCCAAAAAAATCTCGTACACCTTTGGCAAAAATCCTTTTGTTTTTAAGAAAAATCCATCGAAAACCTGCAAAAACCGTTTGCTCTGAAAAAATCTCGTACGACGTTCTCTCCTGGAACGGGACGAGATTTAAATTGGAACAAAATGATTTTTAGGAAACAAAATAATTTTTGCGAAAGGTGCACAGGGTTTTTAGAAAATCTCTTTGATGGGTATGGGTGAACTGCACATTCTACGTTTCGTCTCTGCACATTAGCAGCATAAAATGAAGTCATGAAGTGAGCATCATCATTGGCTAATTTCAAATGTTTTTGAAGAGATCAATTCACGACCTTTAACCAGTGTCAGATAGAAGATGCGAAGAGCAAATCACTCAATTAAGATCTCGTACATCTCTTGGAAAATCCTCTTGTGTTCAAGAAAATATGCCAACATTTTTTTCGTTTGAAAACATCCACCACCCTTATTTTGAAAGAATGACACATTCCCCTTGGAAAAATGTGGTGGATTCTCTTGTCCTTACTTCAATTTTCACCACTCTGAGACTAGCCTCGCTCCATGAGGACCCTCTAGTTACGTTCATCTTATTGAGTTGAATTGTTGTTGTTGTCGTCGCTCTACTGAGGACTCTGTTGACCGAAGCACCATCATTTAGTCAAAGAGCACAGGGAAACAAGAGACTCGAGGTAATAAGTCTACACTGAGACTTGGTTTTCTGATCAAAGAAGGAAACATCTGAGTTTCTGCTACTTCATTCTTTTGACCCAAAGTAAAGAAAGAAAATGGTAGAAAATTGCTGGTAAAAAGGATCACGAGTGTATTTATTCTAATGTTTGCAATCTGTGAACCAAAAGCAGGCCTAATGTTCAAGCTTCTTTGCAGCAACCTGCGCACCATGATTTGTTTTCATTGTGGATTTTCATGCAACAATCAATTTAGAAAAAATTGAAAGTATATTCAGTGTTTACGGGTGGTCGAGACACGAAAATATTGTAATTTTACATCGGTCTCTTAGTGAAATCGAGTTCACATTTAGGCTTGTTGAATCAGTCTCGAGGATTCATAATTTGTTCTGGGTTGCCGTTCAAGAGCATTTCATTTCTGTTCCCAAGGGACGCTAGACGCAGCACACTTGTGGTTTTTCTACAAGATTCCAAAATTGTCTAGAAGCCCACTTGATCACTGTCTTGATTTGTAGTCTGGTACCATGACATAATTTTCGACTAAGGGAACTGGACGCCAGGGAAGAGGTGTTAAGTTTTTCACAGGTGTCTGCGTTGACTGGGTGTTCCTTTTTCAAAATTGAAACGTTTTACTTCACGAAAACATGCATTTGTCTCCTCGGTAACAGCCGACGACTAGGGACCAAGCTTGGGGATTCGTAAAATACAAAATTTCCTTGATGATAGACATTATGGGGGTAATTCAGCATAACTTTAATTATAGCGAAGGTGAAAAGGACATGCGACTTTATCAATGGCGCTTGTCAGATCCTCAGATCCAATAAGAGTAGGATGCTTGTGATGATTTAAAGGGAATGCAAAGACCAGCATGCTTCGCGCGAAGTCAGCTACTTGCTCTGCACATCTTCCAGAATAACTGACTGTACGAAATTCACAAAAACAAAGACAAACGATGGCAAAGGCTGCTGGTATTTGTGCTCCCTTTAAGTGTAACATAAGTAAAGATCAGGAACAATATGGTATGATTAATAACGAATATATTAAAATTGCCAATACTTCGTCCATATAATTCATTACTTCCTAAGTTGTGATCCTCAATATTTCTCATTCGTTTCGTCTTAGGCCATTTTGGATACGAATGAATTCGGTTATGATCTTCCTACCAATGAAAGACTACTTGAAGAAAATGATCAAGTTCATAAAGAGATTCACCAGTTTCAAGCCGAGGTTGACAAAACATGTACCATACAGGTATGTTCTCTTATTTTGTTTTTGCAGCTTGCACGCTTCAGTTTACTTCACAATGAATGCCTTCTCGTAACATCTTGTTTCAGTTTAACTTGTATTATATTACAGGAGATCACAGCTCTTTTTAACTCTTAGTTTATATGCCCTTGTACATATTTTTGTTGGAAGCTCTTCACGTGTGATAAGGTTTCTATTTCTTTGTAGTTTGCGAATCCTCCACCTGAAATAGTTGTGAAAATTGGAGAAACACGAGAGGCAAATGCCATCCTTATGGTTAGTATCTTTTACAGCTCACTCTTCCTGCAGAATCGGATCTTTCTGTGTCAAAATGCTGGACATGGAGAATTGAGAATGTAAACTGTTGGCAGTTCCTTCTATTATTACGATTTCATTGCTCATCTACTTTTTGGGGCATTTATCAAATGCAGTGACGATCGAAATTCGTTAGCAGTTAGTGCTATCAAAAGAAACCTTTCATGCATCTACAATCCTGGCCAAAAGAAGCTGGGGCACAGGCAAATTTCAGTGTCTTCATGTTGTTTCCTAAAATATCGAGGAGAAAACATACGTTTAGAGTCTCCTAATCCCCCCTCCCCCCTACTTCAATGTTGAGAAGGTCGAAAGGCGTTTGATTCAAGCAACTTTGAAACGAGGGGGGGGGCGGGGGGCACGTAATCAAAGACCGAAGTAGTGCAATTTTTGCGACTTGTCCCAAGTATTTTGGCCAAGATTGTAGCTTTTTGCTGCAGGGTGCCCTTAAACTATTGTTCGCAGTTTGTGTGGCTGCTGTGGAGGAGCCATGAGTCCAATTTTGCTGTTTTCGGATTTATGAAGAGAAGAGACTTCAACTTAGAGTTTGATACCTAATTTGAGTAAATTTAAAAAGCAGTTGCTGAATTTTGGAGCAAGAAAGTGTAAATATTGTTGCTTCGAAACCAGAGGATTCACCCTGCATAACCATGGGTATGTGAAAATGTTTACCAATAATAATTATTGAAGTGGTTTGCATGAATATTTTGCGTTATCGCAAATTTCACATGATATCATGGGTAGTTCGGACACTATTGTTGTGATTTCCGAACTAACCATCAAACAATAATAAAATAAGATGATTTACTTACCAAGCAAAATATTATTTGTATTCTGTTGACAACATCGTGTCTTGACCAGGCTCTGGTCGCTGCGGGGGCATTTTCATTTGAGTTAGTTTGGGAGGCGGAATGTTGTTGTGTTGGTATTCAGAATTTGAAGTTCAGGGCCTAAGCAAGACACGATGTTGTTAACGGATTACAAACAACATTTTGCTTGGTAAGTAAATGATCTTATGTCATTATTATTTGATGGATAGTTCGGAAATCACAGAAATAGTGTCCGAACTGCCCATGGTATAATTATAGGTAAAGTCTCGAAATTTATTTGATCCTTCTTTGCTTCTTTGCAGGACTTGTGCATCAGACGAAAAAGAAATCTGACATATTTGGTACATTTCATGAAAGAAGCGACGCAGGAGTTACTGTGGATGAGTGGAAAAGAAGAGAACGAAGTGTCACGTGATTGGGCAGATAAAAATATCGATGTGGAAGAAATTGAAGCATATAAACAGGTACAAAATGTTGTCATTCGAAGCTCAAATTTTTCATCCTTAGTTGCTAAATTCTTATAAATTCATATTTGCAAAATTGTTTCCAGGAGTGGCATTGTTTTAAAGGGAACTTTCAATTGGCATACTGGCGTGATTGACGCTTGCGATTTTTTTGTTGTTGTCAGTTTCATGGACCAAGAATATAGCAGTAATGAAGAGAGCATGAAAGAGGTGTACTCGCTTAGCATAGCATTCCGGTTGACAAGGACTCTTTGAAGATGAACTCACTAGTTCTGCAATGTACTCAGTAAAATATGGCAAGGATTCAAAACTGTGATGGAGATAAACTTATTCATATCTGCTGATCCCCTTCCTGTTTAATTAGGACACTTTTCTATAGTCACAAGTTTTATTTGAAGAAATTCATGACTCCTTTCGTCTCGTGAAACACCTTCACTAACTCAAAAAACGTATTGAAAACAGGAAGCAAGATTATACCTTGAGGAGTCTTTCACTCAACCAATAGGAAGCTAAGCTTCTCAAAGTTCAAGGTTTGATTAATTCTGTAAAAGGTTTTGCAGATTGTAGCATCAACAAAATATCTTTATTTTTACAGGAATGGGACGAAGAATTCAATGAACATGAACAAAATTTCAACGCAATTATTCAGAAAGGACACGATATTATGAATGATGAACACCCTGGATCTGATGCTATTGCAGTAAGTTCTCTCACTTATCTCACTAGACTATCTTTCTGTTTACCATAATACCTGGCTTCGTCCTAAATGTCAAAAGAAACGCATATTGTTATTGCAGACTTGAAAGATAGTGACAAATCCCAATATAGTTGTTCATAGGCAAGTTAGATTAACGACGTTGCTTGAAGAGTATGGCTCAGAGTGAGGTTTTTCGATGCGTTACTTCATACCGTTTTAATGACGAAAACATTTTGTCATCCATCAATATTTGTATCATTGACAACATTGATGAAAAAGACAATTTTATGATAGGTTTGACAACCGAATTTTGGTGATATTTTTATTGGAACGACACCCGGTTGCATGTGGCTTATGTCTGATATTTACAGCTTCATTCCGTTATTCGTCACCCTTCTGCATATAAAAGAATGCAAGCATTGGAAATCAACAACTTTATTCAATTGCACGTGGCACATTGCTCTGCATTCGCTCATTTTGTTTTTATCCTAAAAATGTAATGGTGTTCCAATCACTTCACATATTAAAGTAAACGCTGAAGTCAATGCGAGTATTTAGGCTCTGTTGCTTCAATGGCAAATGGCACACTTCTCAACATTGATTCTTGTTGTTTTCATCCTAAAAATTGAATCATGTTCCACTTACGTAAATACCTTAAGTAAACACAAGGGTCTATACCAGCACTTGTTTTTTGTTTATCATCTTTCTGCGTCAAACTAAATTTAATCAGATAGTCAACAAAATACGTTGATGGCAAACATTACAATTTAGAACAACGCTTTTGATGTACTGAAGCCAACTATGTTCCATTCATTCATGCTATTTGCTGCTTGTCAACCCACACAAGTGAACCGAGCATCGTGCTTCGATGATAAACATCCATCTATCGCTTACTTTTGTTTACATCTTAGAGAAAGCCATGTTCCAGTTATTCATGCTGTTTACTTCCCAGCGAACTGAACGGATGTTCTGTATTTATCAGCCTTCTTCTGCATAAGAGTATCAAGCCTCAATGATAACACTCTTCTCCAGCTTAATTTTGTTTACATCCTGAAACGAACTCTTCTCCAATATCGTTGTTTTGTCTCAATTTTCTTCCTAAATCATACCTACCAGTGCATGTTCTCTTTATTATTTATCATCCGTCTGCATAACATAATTGGAAATGTACTTCAGTGATAAACATCCGACTATAGCTTAATTTATTTACTCCCCAAAGCACAATATTTTACAATTACTTCATGCGATTAACTTCCTAGTCCAGTTCTGCCACAAAATTTCCTTTCATACTTGTATGATAAACTTTCTGCTATAGTTAAATTTTATTGGCACCTCAAGTTATTCTGTATGACATAGTTAAACCAGCTTTATCTAATCTTGGTTAAATCTTAGCCAATTGGATGAATTCAGTTCGTTAGATTGACCAATCAGGAAGCAATATTTGATAACCCTGCTATGTTTACACTGGTTTAACTTGCAACTAGTGTGAATGGATATTATCCTGAACAATACTGTGTCTACTCTGTGAAACATTTGTAAAACTTTTAGTTGCTGAAATGCTCATGCAGATGTTTTTGTGAATGAGATAGTATATAGCTTTGTCTTGTAAATCTAAAAGCATTTTCATTTGAAATGAACTTTTTCGTTTTATCCAGGCCTACATCGAAGTGATGCAAACACAATGGGATTGGCTGAAACAATTACGAATTGCACTCGATCAGCATCTCAGTCACCTTACAGTTTACCTTCAGGTATATATGAAATTGCTCGGTTTACCTTGCCGTTTACATTGCCGTTTACCTTACAGTTACCGTACAGTTTACCGTACAGTTTACCTTTTAGTTTACCTTCAGGTATACATGAAGTTTCATTCAATATTTGCCTTCCAGTGCAAGTGGCTGTTTGATACCGTGCGCTTCTTTTGTAACTTATTTGATAACCGTGTGTTCGAAAAAAGTTAAAATCGTCCCAGCTTCTAAGATAATAGAGGAAAACTGGTAGAACTGTAAAAGACCATAGTTTATGAAGGTCTACGATATCTATCAGCAATTTATCTCCCTTCTGGTTTACGGTTTCGCTGTTGTGGAAGTGGTGATCAAGATGGCAGTGAATAAGACACAACAAGCATAGGAATCAAATGTCGTCCATGGCCGAATGGCTTGTAGCCCATGGCTGAAACCTGCAAAGCCTCACTTTTTACAGACCAATCAGACGGAGAATAGGCGAAGAAGACACCAGAAATCCATTACTATTTTTCTAAATTTTACCTACGTTCATGAAACGTAACCAGGAAAAATATTTGCTTGAAATTTCTCGAATTTTTTTAAGTAATCTACTCTCCAGATGCTTGGGTATACAAGTTTGGATGCCGGTTAAAATATCTCCAGGTTTGGCGGAGTTATGGCCTCTCTAATAGACAAAATCAGCGAAGGCTTAGGCCAAGACGAAAGCTATCATAGAAACTTTGTTCAAATATTTTGCATCGACACTTTTGTGCACTGCTCTTTGCTGTGGCTACGTGGCCAGGCCTATTTCGACGTGAGTCAAAAAGGGCGGGAAATACGTTAGAATTCAATTTCGTAACCTATTCATGCGTGTAAAGCGAGCAAAATCAGTTCTTTCGCTGTTCCAAAGAGTATTAACATTTGAAATATTTTTTTTACAGTTTTACAGCGATGCACATAAAGTTGAACAATGGCTGACAATCAGAGTGAATTTGCTGACGTCAATGTTTGAAGGTCTTCAAGTTGCCAATGAATCCGTTCTGGCTGAGCTAATCACCAAACTGAAGGTATGTTGCTTTTTCTTCCGCGAGGTAAGATATGAATATGTTTGAAAGCATTTAGCTCTCAACCCATGGACTAGAGTCCTGTAAACTGATAAGGACCGTACTGGGTGAGTCAATAGAAAGGCCTCCTCCTGAACCTGTGTACGGTATTCATGATCCAAAAGATCTAGCTATTCTCACTCAGTTACGGGTAGGACTCAGCAAACTAAATTTTCATAAATTTAGGCATAACTTCAGAGATACAGTCAACCCCTTGTGTCTCGCAAATGATGGGGTAGAGGACACGGAATATTTCCTGCTGCTTTGTCATTCTTATAATGGGCCTAGATCTGATCTTCTCAATAGTGTAAATGCAATATTGCTACCTCATGGTTTTTCCTCTCTTTCAAATGAAGTTTTACTCAAATTCATTCTGTATGGAGATAAAAGGTTAACCATCGACAAAAATAAAAAGCTACTCGAGGCAACCCTCAAATCCATTCATGTTCCATTGCTGCAAAGTTCCTTAGATAAGCACCTACTTTGTTTTTAGTTTCATTGTATATTCGTAGCCAATATTTATTTTAGCTTAGTTGATTTCCTTTGTATTTTTGTTTAACATTGTGCATCTTTATGTATTGGCCATGGGGTAGTCATTGTCTTTTGCTCCTCATGGTATCGTCCCCGTATTGTTGTATAGTAATTAGATAGTATGGTAGAACGTATAGATAGACGTATTGTAAAATTTTATATGAATAAAAAAAAAGGCCCGGCGTTTAAAAAAATGCTGCTCCCTCAATATCAAAGCAATAATATTGAAAACTGTCTTGTTTTATTCCTGATATGGCCAATTAGGTCCAGTAATTTACCCGGCTTTAATCTGCCATTCCTTCCCATTGATATGAGAGATTTTCTGCAGAAAGCCCCTTTCGAAAACCTGTAAAAACGAAGGAAAGCAACAAACAAACTTTCCCTTTGTTTTCCTTCCCAGCAATAATGACACTCACATGCATTCAAGCATTTTGTCCTCTTGTGAGAACGGAATCCCCATGAATAAGTTATTCATACCAGGAGAAGACATTTTTCATTCCCCCGAGAGGATAGCACGTGCTGAAGTATTCTCAAGTCATTTCTGTGAGGTAAGCACATTGGGGAAACTCGCTCATGATTTTAGCACGTTTTTCAAAGTTTCTCGAAGGGACATTTTTTTAGCAAATCCGTCGTAAAGTCTTGACGGAGCGACCGATTACAGCCAGAAAAAATTCTAAAAGTTATTGAACACGTTAGCTATTCAACTAGATATTGCAAAATACCATTGCTTATATATTCAGGGAGCAGTAGGCTTTCAAACGCCGGGCCTTTTTTGACTCACCCGGTATAGCTAACATCTCAACTTAGACAAGAAAATTTGGTTTATGAAAATTGGTCATATCGTTCTCAAATTATAGACGATTTTATAGAAGTTTTTCATTTCAAAATCGTGAAAATAGGCCTAAAATTCTTGATCAATTTTCCGGGCAATCCAGCCTCATGACAACAGAAATTCGAAAAAAATGCGGAATTACAGTCGAAGTGAATAAGATAGTGCAGCAGTAGATAGTGCAGCATACGTAGTTGTATACGTTTGAGTTAAAGGGTGAAAATTGCCAATGGATTCGTTGTAGCTGAATTTATCGTTCATTTATTCAAAGATACATTCGAAAATTTGTCCTCTCGAAAAGTTTACCGAATGACCCAAAGAGGTATTGGATCTTGCCAAACTGTATTATCCTGAACAATCCACCAATAGACCTTTTAGCTATTCTACAAAGAGCCTGGATCGAGCGTTATTCTTTTTCATTTTTATCGCGAGGTTCGCTCGAATGGCGTTAGGGCTTTTATCACTATTGTGCCCATTCCAAAATCGTACAAAATGTAGCAAAATATCGTTCGAATCTGCCTCTTTTCAGAGTAGCTGAATGGTCTATTCGATATTTCTACCGGTTGAGTCAGGCAAATGCATCGACTCTTTGAAATTTCGAATTACAAAAACCATAACACCGATTGGGAAAATAACATCTCTGTTGCCTAGCTGAGGGTTTAACTTGTTTTTGAAACATTATTCATAATTTACGATGCGTTACCTTAATCTCGAATGAAGAATTCAGGAAACCTAGCTGCTATGGGCTTTGCCTAGAACTGCATGTGAATGGCTCAATTTGATATCTGTGCAATTGTTCCCTCATATTTCCATGGTTCATGGAAGTAATAAATGATGGAGAATTCATAGAATCCGCTAGCAGAACATGCTTGTTGATCAGGTCACCTTTAACGATTGGAAAAGTTGTTTTTACCAAACGCGAGAAACAATGTGGGGAGGTCTTGGCTGTGTGAAGTCAAATAACAGCGAATATGGAGAAATATAGTCGCCCACATATCCATTTGAAAACAAGAATCTGGTGGAATATGTCTCTCTGAAGGTTGTGGAATTCTGGGGATCTCTGTGGAACTCTTGAGGTGCCTGGAGCCTATTCGGGCGAAATGACCTGAATTTAAGCAAAATGTATGAAAATCTTGTCATGAATTCTGGTAGAACGAACCTGATTGCAACTGTNGTCACCTCTAACGATTGGAAAAGTTGTTTTTACCAAACGCGAGAAACAATGTGGGGAGGTCTTGGCTGTGTGAAGTCAAATAACAGCGAATATGGAGAAATATAGTCGCCCACATATCCATTTGAAAACAAGAATCTGGTGGAATATGTCTCTCTGAAGGTTGTGGAATTCTGGGGATCTCTGTGGAACTCTTGAGGTGCCTGGAGCCTATTCGGGCGAAATGACCTGAATTTAAGCAAAATGTATGAAAATCTTGTCATGAATTCTGGTAGAACGAACCTGATTGCAACTGTACTGTATTCAGCCAAAAATTGCTGACAGTTCATTTTCTCAAAATGTATCAAGCGTTGATGTAGACTCAATACAATCGTCGTAGTCCCCCTATTTGACATCAATTCAATCAATTAGCGACGGTTCAGGGATTGTGGAGCAAGGCTAGCTTTACTGCTTGATGGAGGTTTTGCCAAGGAAGTCAAAGTTCCCATTGTTCCGCAGTTATTTTTCTGTTTGTTACCTTGTTCCTTGTAAAACAAATTAGAATATATATCAATTTGTTCCCCTGAATTATCCTTTTGCACAAATTTGACCTGTTCTTCCAAGGCTATTTTCGTTAATGTTTCCTTCCGAGTATCAACTGTTCCCTAAAACCTCTTGGAAGGCCTCCTGATTGCAAAGCAATGATATCCAGTCAGAGAGCAGAGTGGAGCAGGATAATGTTTTGTGTGGCAAAAGGGATTACCCTTTTTTATCGAAAATAGATGTATGGTTTAGAAAAATAGTTGAGTGTTTCACGGAGATTATTATCGCAATCAGGAGCAGTTCCTGGAGGATGCGTACCAGACAATGAAAATGGACCAAAGTTTATGGAAATGACACATGTGGTTGAAAAAATGAGACAAAGTTCAAAGAAATGAGACAAGGCTCATAGAGATGAGACATGTCGCAAAATCATTGACGTAATAAGGAATAAAATTGTCTGGATCTTGTCAAGCAAATCTTGTCTAACCAAGAAGGGATACCAATAACACAAGGTTAAAAGAATGAGGATTTATTAAAGTGAAATGGGATCCTGAGTTGTCTTCTCCAGAGTTTAACAACTTTTCGTACATTTCCAGGGACTTACATGCCCCTAGTTGTGGCCTTTACTGCCATCCATAGAAGACCTTTTAGCTATTCTACAAAGGGGCCTGGATCGAGCGTTATTTTTAAACATTTTGATACGCGAGGTTCGATTGGCGTTAGAGCTTCTATCATCATTGTCCACATTCGAAAATTCTACAAAATGTTGCAGAATATCGTTCGATTCTGATTCTTTTCAGGACAGCTAAGAAGTTATAGGATTGTTTTATTAGAATCACGAAGGGTATTGCAAGTAGGCAAATGACATGGGGCGGATGGGACTTGCGCTCTGTGACCCTTTGATTCCCTTTTGATGAGAAAGGAGCGTAACTGTAGCTTTCTTGAACTGCTCAACGAATTGTGCAAACAGCTGAGTTTTGCAAATATGGACAGATTTAATAGTTGAACTTAAAACACAGTTTCCTTTGAGACAAATCCTTCATTATTTTGTTTGTGGCTAATCTTGGATTCCTGCGAGTAGAAGCAGCTTTTCCTTGGCGTTCTGTCTGGTGGAACGAATATATTTTCTGAATTCTCAGCATGACTGTTTATCAACTTAATAGGAAATTCAAAGAGAAGAAATAGTTCCAGCTAGTTGCAAACAAAACAAATTGATCTAGGCCTGCGGGTGTTCCTCATTATTCACCCCTTGATAAAACAGTAAGGCCAGTAAACGCCATGAAAACGAGCATGAATTTTTCATAAAGCTCCTTTTAAATGTAGATTGTCCTAAAAGGCTGTTCTCAGAATCATTGAATATATTATAGAAAACAATGGGCTTATCTATGAATTATCCCTAAGTTGTTTCTACTGATCCATACTTCATAGCAGGTATTCACGATGAGAAAACAGTTTTGGAAAAAGAGCATGGTCTTCAAGATTCATTGAAATCCTCTCCTCTCACCAAGCAATTTGCATGGCGGTTAAAGAGGCAGGGGCTGATTAGGAGAGGCCGACAGCCGCGAAGGGCTATTTGTCAACGTCTGTAAGATCGCAGTGGGGAGAACTGAGGTGAGATATCTGTGAAAACCCACAAAGTTTTCTGAAAGAAAATGGAAACACAGTTATCGTTGCATGGAAAAGAAATGAATAACGGTTGTTGTTAAGGGATTCAGAGTGGTTCTGACTTAACAAGGCGACGTGGCAGCAAAGGAGAGCAAAACGTGTTTTCGTGATGAGATTTCGGATTTATTTGTTTGTGGAATATCAAGTATTGGCCTAAACAGGTGAAAAGACAACAACGAACGCGGAATTAGATTGAGATCAAGTTAGTGTACTATGAGAGGGGATCAACAAAATTCGCGTGAAATGGCACCTGGAAATAATAATTTGATTGCAGCCACTGTTGGTGTATTTGGGATTGTTGGATTATTGTTTTTGTTTCTTGTAAAGAGATCAAAATCGAAGGCAAAGCGAAAACATTCTGATTGCAGCAACACAAGTGAGCACGTGGGGAGAGACAAAACAAATGATTTTCATGAAGAAATTGGAGCACAATTTGAAGAAATCTCGGGAGCAAACTTTGATGATCAGGAATTGACACCAGAAAGAATTATCTACAGATTTTTACATGATCAATATTGGAGCAAAAGGCACAAAGATAAAATCGATTGCATACCAGAAATAATTTCTTCAAAAGATTTCAAGCAAGTTTCAAGAATAACGAAATCAAATCCTCCAATTCTTGTTGTTTATTCAAAGAAAAGCGTTTGGGAACTTGGGGTTAGTGAAAGAGCAGAATTAGGATTTAAAGAACAGTTTTCATTTCTTATGAGAGGACCTGAATTGTTCTCTGACCGTGAAAGGATGACGAAGATTGAATTTGTTCTTCAAGATTTGATTGAATTCCGACAGGTATGCTTTTCAGTTTTTTTTGAAAGAAAAATATGAGATAGACGTAATACTGAAATGCATGTACACACGTTTTTATTTTTATTTCAATATTGAAACCAGTTCTCCAGAAACAAGCTTTTTGTGGCTTTCTAACCGCGTAACCGGTGGCAGGCAATGAAGGCCTGGCTATTGTTAGTAGCTTGAGGATTTGATGAAATGTTTATGGATGGGTTTCCCTTCAGCTTGATGCCTATTTACGTTTAAAAGCATTCAACACCATACCATCTGGTAGTTGATCGGACAATGATTATAACAATAACAACAATAACGTAGAACATAAGTACAAAATAGCAGTAACAGTATTAATGAAAAGTTAGGATCAAAAGGATGTTGGCTGTGAAATGTCCATCTCAGTTCTACGTGTGCCAAATGCATCCTTTNGCTTGATGCCTATTTACGTTTAAAAGCATTCAACACCATACCATCTGGTAGTTGATCGGACAATGATTATAACAATAACAACAATAACGTAGAACATAAGTACAAAATAGCAGTAACAGTATTAATGAAAAGTTAGGATCAAAAGGATGTTGGCTGTGAAATGTCCATCTCAGTTCTACGTGTGCCAAATGCATCCTTTAGTGGAGTAGTGGAATGTATTCCTTATTTATCAAAAGCCAAAATTACATTTAATTGGTAAAGACAGATCTAAGTTACTAAATTCGATAAATAAATATACATATTTGTCAATGGATAAGCTTTCACACAATTGCAAAGGAAAACAAACCTTTGGTTAGAATTAATTTAATCACATTGCAAATGTTTCTGACACGTAATATGAATTCTAGTTGACTTTTGAGGAATTTTGATCAGAGTTTTTCAATTTGCAAAGTAAAGTTGTTGACTTTTATTCGCCATTTCATTGCTTTCAGTTTGCAACTATTTCTAACTGGTACAGGGGCCATTGTTGTTGTTGTTGCAGTATTGTTTATTGCCATTATCACCTCGACCTCTTTTGTCCTTTTGCTGCACTGCAATGGTTTATGCACTGTGGTCATGGTGCAGTCTGGCTGCCCAATCAAAACGAAAAAGTTTACTTTGCTATTTTTTTTATTACCAGTTTAGTTTTGGGGTTTTGGAGGGCAACTTTGATTTGAATGGGATATGTTTAGATTTTCTTGCTGGTTGCAAATGTGAGCTTTTAAAGGGGCTCCGTCGTCAAACAGTAAACAAATTCGAAAACTCGCACGTGTCGCCGATTATCCATTGTTCATCCATTGTTCTCTGCAGTTTGTTTGGTGGCTTCACCCAAGCCCCCAAAAAGTGACCGTTAAAAATCCACTTATATCCGAGTAATCGTAGAAGATATGAATTTTTGGTTTGTTCTTAAGTGAAGTACAATGATTAATGCCTAAACAGCAACTTTCATTTTGAAAAAAATACGAAAATCCTGTGTGATATGATATCACCTTTCAAAAAATTGCAATAATCATCGTTTTGTTTACATTTTGACGACGGAGCCCCTTTAACTTTGCACGAACCATCACTCACAAGAACTTTATGCATTTGTTAGGCCAGACTTATTGTGATGTTTCAGTGCAACTGCGTAACATATATCAGCTTGTAGTCAGTGTTCAAACTTACTGGTAAAAATGGGAAAGAAATTAAATACGGCAGAAAGTTGTTGCCTGGCAAAAATGACACTTTCCAGTTATTTGGAGAGGGGTTGCTGCCACCGGTTATTGCAGACCTTTTGTCGTTTGCTGCTGTTGCCAATGTATGTGCCTATCACGACATCACGTTGTTGAAAGTGTCAGCTCGCTGCGTGCTGACCCTCATGCTCTTATGTTTAATATGCGTGGGCAAAGGCTGGCGAGCTGTACATGTTGCTTGGGCCGTGAATTGTTTGCTGTTTGTATGAGATCAAATAAATGTATGAGATCTGTCTTTTGTTATTGTGGCCTTATTCCTCCAGAACCTCAGTCGGTGAATTGTGATTTTCTGAAAACGGATTATTATTAGATTCAGTTAGATTAGTATTTGTCACGGAAAAATCTTTGAATAAAGTTTAGTTACAGACAAAAGGGAATAAATTAATCCACAACTGTTTCCTAGCAAAGCCGTTCTCTCTTCAATCCCTGCTGAGTTTTACCCGTAGTTGCAGGGCAGCAACATTTTCAGAAGGCACTCCTTTGTTTTGTTTTAACAAGGCACACCCATCTGATATTTGAGCCTGCTGATTCCGAGAATTTTTACACAGCAGCAAAACGCGGACTAACTGTTCAAAGAGCCTGCAAGTTCGACACGGGGTGCTGAAACGAAATATGTATCATTAGGAAATGTCACGAGCTTTAATCGATGCAAAGAGTATGCAGAGAAGAACTTTTGTTGCATTTTCTGGCCGCAAATTCAATTATTCATCAGTTTATCTGCGGATTCATATGATGATGGAAAACCTATTGATACAAATTAAAAGAAGCAGAAGCAGACGTAGAAGCAGATGTTCAGAAAGTTGAAAGGCACTATTTCCCCTTGAAGGGGGAAGAGGCTTCTGTCAGACATGGTTCGTTTCAAACAGCTACAAATTGCAGGAAACTGTGTCAATTTTAAAGTGTTCCAAATTTTTTTTATAAGGCACCACGTTGTTTCTATCAAGTTTGAAATCTTAAATCCATTTTTAGGGGCAATGAATTAGAAATCGTGTGAATTGATCGCTTAACTTTTGGCACAGAGAAAAACTCTTTAAAAAAAGCTGCAAGTTGCGGAAAAACAGCTCAAATACTAGTACTTGGATAATAGAACATTTTGCTGGAATGCTTCAACTGAAAAACAGCCTGTGGATTCAGACGATCCGTTAGGGATATGGGGGATCGATACAGATGTGTACTTATCTTTCTTGAATCTCTCCTCGAAATCGGTTTGCATCCCAGCAATCATTTGCAAAATTAAACATGTAAAGGTATATTCAAAATCTGCGATCGTCATTCCACTAGAATGTGTTATTATTTTCCAAAAATGTTACAAAATAGCTTCAGGAAGCGAGTTTTGGTACACCTCACTGCGCATGAATTTCCATGAAATGGCCGCACAGCCCCTTTAAATTCTTCCCTGAAAATGCAACAAACTTTCTATTTTGAACAGGCAATGAAGCAGGAGTTGATACAATACAAAGACGTGGTCAATTCAGTTCAACTACTCAGCAAGCAAGTTGTGCCATTGAAAGAACGAAAGACGGATATCAGACATGAAAAACAAATCCAAGCTGTTTGTGATTATCAACAGAGTGTGGTAAGTCTATTTGTTGCGTTACATGTATTTTTGTGCAAGAAAATGCTGTAGTAGCCTTCTTGAGTTGTTTCTCATCTTTTAAATGCATGAACTATCATGTTGTCTCCAGCACTTCTGCAGATATGTATTTCTTGCTTTGCACGTATTGTTTACAGACTCAAGAAAAAGTCACGGTTCCACGACTGTCGTGAAGCTTTATTTGTTGATGTAAAATTTGAAGAAGGTTTTGTAATTTTTTGGAGAGACCTTTGAAGATGTTGGGGTTTTTTGTACAGCAACTGGATTATAATCGACGCAAGAATTTTGCTTATTTTGACTTGATAATGTGAGGAAAGGTTCCCTACCGAAATAGACCATTTTGACATTTAGAAAAGGGCCTGGGGAGAGCAACATTTTTCTGGTGGCTGCCTCAGTTCAATTTATCGTTGGTGAAAAGCCCTGTGGCAGCTATTTACCAGAAAAATATTGCTCTCCCCAGATCCTTTTTCTAAATGTCAAAATGGTCTATTGGCACCCCCGGAGGAAGACTTGACCTTTTTCTGTACTCTGATTTTTGTTAAAAAATTCTTCATTAGCCTCTTCCAGAAAATCAAGAAATTCGACTGGAAGTGATCAGAGAGATCTTTTCAAGGTTCTGGAAGTTAAGAAACTTTTTAAAGTTTTGGTTATTAGTGCGAAAGAATCAAGAAGTGTATTGGCAGCCCAAATGATAATAAAAGTCTTTCTTGTTATGCTCTTCTTGGCTCAAAAGATTATACAGTAAGGGCATATGACAGCGGGCTGGCCAGGTAGAATCTGGGCCTAGTTAGACTTGCCTCAAGTCTATTTCGTAAAAAAAAATTGAAGGGAAGAGCGAAAAGCGAATTTCGCAGTATACTTTCAGATAGACTTATTACAGTTGACGAAAAGGACTTGGGGCAAGTCTAGGAGTCTAGGGACGAGCCGAGTCAGTGTTATGCCGCGCTGCCTCACCATGCCCTGGGAACTAGTGCACAGGGTGTCACGTTCAAAGCGCGGTATTGTTTGAAACTTAGGCCTAAAGAGAAGCGAGCAGACAATAGCAAAGCTGAAACAGCAAAGAAATACTGCAAAGAAACACACAAGGTAACAGAAGGCTCTAATCCTATGAATCTTAGGCAGCACATCTCGCTTATTCTGGAAGGTTTAATGATGTTTTTACGCTTATTTCGGCGACCGAGGATTGAAATTCACAATAACGACCCACCTCTGGCATGGCATAGCTGGGTGATCATTTATACTAAGCAGGCATTTGACGCATTAACCCTGTAATCTGTTCATGACTTTTGCCAAGTCACCACTCCAAAAACATACTCCAGAAAACCACTGCTTAATCGTATGTCCATCATGACTGAGTAATGTCAAGTGTGAGGCTTCAGATCAACTCAAACAGTGTCATGTTTCTTGTCATATCAAAAATCGATAGGCCTTGTTCTCAAGTGAGTATTTGCAATATCATTTATTTGTTATCAGGAACCAGTCAGGAATGGAGAGGAGTATACTTTGAAAGATAATTCTGATCACCACAAGTGGCAGGTAAGAATATATTCTCTTCTCAGCATAAACATTTTATGTAAGGGCTTTATTTTACATCATCTGTTTACCACGATGCAGTATATGTATTTATCTATTAAATACAAGGCAATAACATATGCATGTAAAATGTTCAAGTACATCTTGTCTCCAGCCCAATTATACTCATTTTTTATGAGAAACAGTTATTAGAAACAGTAGGCTCAATTTTTCGAAACTTAAGAAGCTACCTTACCTAAATAGAAAAAGCTAAGAAACTTCTAATTCGCGTTCAAAAATGTTTTGACAGTACACAATAATAGGAATTGTTTTGAAATCGTTTTGAATTATTTTTATAATCAAGATGACAGGGAATCTTTGAGGCAAGAATTGAATAACATCCATGGCCCGGCCCCCTAACCTTTAGCAAGCAAAGAGGCAAAGTATCAACAAGTTGCCAGTGCCAGCTGCTGTGCGGTTTGTTTTTATCAAAATATTTCCATTTTTCGAACAACCTCAGACCAGATAATATCCTAGGAGTCTGCATAGTTAACTGAAATTCTTGATGGATTTCATTCCATTGTTTTGCTTGAAACAGGTGAATTGAGTCTGCGACGAATGTGTTTATCCAAACTATTTGTACAATAACAATCGATTCAGCGACCTCTTTTGTTGATCGAATATTGGTTTGCTTGTTTAAGAAATGTTCTCTTTGTTCATCGAATAAGATTATTGTCTTACAATTGAATGGGAATTCGACTCTTTGATAATATTGTTACTTAGCAAGGTCACTAGGCCATTTGTTGCCATGATCGAGTAGGCAGCCTAATTTGGAATCCAGCGTGCACGAGGCAAGAAGGATTTTCGTTCAAACTTCGTTCAAAAAGGTTGGTATGTGTTTTTACGTGTCATGATAGTTTCCGAAGTTTTAGTTTGCCTCTGCTACTAGACACATAGGTTATTTTGTCGAAATCTTTCTTCACGAGACACGTTTATTTACAGAACAGACATACTTCCTGTTCTGTTGATATTGCCAGACTGTCAATGTTTTTCTCAATAGGCTCATTTGAAATGTGGATTGTGGACAAGGAGTTTAATTGTTGCAGAGAGGTGTATTTGCACTTATTTGCAACAAGCGAGCTTCCCTTTATCTGTTTATGCCGGTAGACAGTTGCATGTCTTTTTGCCTGAAACTTGTTGTTATTCTAGATAGGCCGTTGTTTGCATTGCATACTCCAATCATAAGTTCTGCCATCAAATTTATTAAAATGTGTAAGTTTGGACTAAAAGAGAGGGCGATGAATTTGGATAAGTTGTGCAAAAATCTTTGTTCACAGCTTTCCTGCAGCTGCAACCGTTCAAACATCCCTCTTTGACATTGTGAATGTCGAGTTATCAGTTTATCAGTTCAGGGTCTACTGTTTCCAGCAATCAACACTGAGGGAGGGTGTATCACTCTGTAAAGATCTCGTACACCTCGGGCAAAAATCCTTTGTTTTAAGAAAAATCCGTAAAATATTCCTAAACATCCTATATTTTTGAGAAATCTCGTACCCCTTTTCGGAAGAGTAATATCCCCCTCGATCAACACTACCCCCTTTACCCCTCCTGGAGACCCTACATTTCCCAACGTTTGGTTTGTTTTTGAATATTATTAGTAAACAAACATTGTTATCGAGGTATATCCCACAGGAATAAAAACAAGACATCACGTTAGGCCTAACTATCCTACGAAACCCTTATCTCATGTACCTGCTGTTTATTTTTATCTTGTACGTGGCGCTGCAGAAACTCATTGTGAGCTTGTTGAATACAAATCAGAGTAAAAAAACTGATTTGCATTTCGAAATTTAAAACATATGGCCTACGTTTTTGTTGATTTATTTATTTTGCAATTCATCCTACGCGATATGTCGATGTGAGGTTAAGAAAAATATTTCACATAAGAAAGAAAAAAACCTCGTTTATTTTTTCTGGTAGTCTTTACTTGACAGCAGTATTGACTATGATATAGTAACAAGTTGCAGCGTAAAGGCCAATTTCTGGGGTCCTATTCTGGATACACCCATACAAGGCCCCTCAGGATGAAAATTGGGGATCCAAGGTAAATTGGTATTGCAGGGGCGAGTTTGGAATAAAATTGCCTCGAGGAAAAATTGAATATATTCCTTGAAAGTCTTGATTTACAGATGTTCTCTCGCTACAACTGTTTCACCACCCCCTCTATCTCGTGACTGTTGATATGAAAGTTTTCGATCAACCTTTTTCCTGCAACAAACGCTACCCATGTTACTGTACCCCTGGCCCACCCATTTCACCCCTAGCCTACCCATTTTACCCCATTTTTCAAGGTGTTCATTGGCACTGAATGTCTGTTTGGTAAATGATACTGTCAACAACAAACGTTTCGTCAATTCGTCTGTCCAGAGCAGACATTAACCTTGTTTCTGCGTAATATCATTTCCAACGACCATGCATGAAATCTAAACCACATATCGTAAGCTACATTGTTTCAGAGAAGTGATTCTATTATTTTTGAGGCTGATATGTAAGTGATAACACATAATCTTTTGTGAGATTTTGTTATTTTGGCTTGTTTCCCATCCACAGTCTAACTTCATTCTAGATGAGAACCTAAGTACCCTTCGAACTCACCGTACTGAGGGCTTCTCACAACAGCAACAATACGGTGAGTTTGAAGGCGTCTCACACCGTCAAACGGAAAACAGAAAGAAGCACGCTGTGCTGCTATATAAGAATGATAATTATTTACTTTGAGGAGTTTGCAGGACGAACTAGATTGATTATTTCATAAATCACCAGTCTGGATGCCTCCAGCTCTCTGTAATACATTCTTCTGCAAAGATTAACCAAGGTGGAATATCGGATCTTTTTCACAGAAAAATTTAATTTCAAGGATGCACTTTGACTAGTAGTTGCTACAATTCTTCGTAATACCTTTTATTGGAACGCATAACTTAATTTTAAAGATGTCAGGAGGAATCCAGTTTTCAATTTCAAAATGTTTTCAATGTTTTTAATCTAATTTCAGGTGAAAGATAGACATGCAAAAGACATTGAAGCTCCATCAGTTTGTTTTGTGATTCCTGCACCAGATACAGAAGCTGCAGATCTTTCTACAAGGTATGCAAGAACGTCCTTGGTTTTTTGTTTTTCAAGAGTTTATTGATTAATTTGCTGTTTTACTTAATGATTCACGATTAACTGTTTCCAATCGCCGTGCATTTCAAATTTTACCCCTGTAGACCCTGCGATTAACTGACCAATAGACCTTCTAGCTGTTCTGAAAGGAATCAGAATCGAACGACATTTTGCTACATTTTGTCAACCTCGATTCCAGGGCTATTATCGTCTTCAGCCTCCCTTACACTGGGTTCGAGGTTGACATTTTGTAGAATTTTCAAATGTGCATGTGCACAGTAGTAAAGAAGCTCCAACGCCACTCGATCAAACGTCGAGGATAAAAATGTTTAAAAATAACGCTCGATCCAGGCTCTTTTGTAGAATAGCTAAAAGGTCAATTGAGCCGTACTTCGTAACTTATTCTCTACCTTTATGCCGTTGTCCTACCTCTCTAGTCTCTTGCTATGTCGCTAAATTCTTGTACACTTTTTGGTGACAAAGCATTTGAAATACGAACTGAACTGATACATAACGAAATATGCTATTGAGATTCTCATTAAGATTAAAAAATTGATTATATATTTTCTGAAATTAAGTTAAACTTCAAGTTTGGTTCAGTTCAGTTTAGGTTTTTATTCAGTTAAAAGTATACTCCTGTGAAAGTGAGTGAATTATTGAATGATGATGATGATGATGATGCTGATGTTACAAATTTTTTTGACAACATAGGATTGAGATACAGTACAAACATTTGTTGACGCTGTGGAGGAATCGCCATTGGCATTTGAAACAATCATTGTCCACATCTGGTGCATTTTCTGGTGTCCAAGTTGTTCATACTGTTGCAGGAGAAAAGGTATTATACATCGTTACCTTAACCGTATCATAGGAACCTTGTTTCCCAGGGGGGCACTCAGCACATGCACATACGGGGAGGTAAGTCCGATATTTTTGGGTCAGAATATTGCTGAAAGTGATATTTTTGGGTCCAAATAAATTGAAATTATGTTTTTGATATTTTTGGGCATCAAATATGGTGAAAATGATATTTCTGGGTTCTTTAGAGGCAATCCTGGCCTCAATTTGCATTGTTTCAGGATCTTTTATGTTCGTTTACAGATGTCAAGGTATAAAATGAGCTGATATTTTTGGGTTGTAATGAAGCTAAATTGATATTTTTGGGGTTCCTGAAAATTTCTCGGACTGTGTATGTGCTTAGTGTCCCCCTGGGCCTTGTTTGTGTTTAATAAGGAAGTCTGCATCATTTCGTTCTTGTGCCAAGAAAATAAAGATGTAAAAACACAAATTTTTACTGAAGGCAAGAATTTCGAAAAACGTTCTTTAAGAAACTTGTACGAAACTCTGAATACTCAAAATCTAATAATTTCAAGAAACTTTCATGACTGGCTCCAGATCTGTATTTCTTTAAATTAAGTGTTGTAAATAAAATTGCTTTTTCAATCTTGACAGATTGTTGAACCCGAGTTTCTGGCTTCTGGTAGTGTTGACATCGAAGACTTATTACGTGAAATTGAACAGCATGTCGGCTCGATTGATGAAGAGGAAACAGACGAAGAACTTGCGACAATAAACAAACAATGGGTAGAAGAAGCCATTCCACAGCCATCTCAAGATGAAACCATTACAGAGTCAGAACCACTCCAGCAGCCCGAACACGCACCTCACCTATCTGAAGAAGAACCCGAGTTACACGAAGAATTACAACAGTTACCCGAGGAAGCTCAACAGCTACCCGAGGAAATACCCGAGGATACACTCGAAGAGTCTCAAGCTGCCGCGTTGGAAAAGGTAATAGACCTTTTAGCTATTCTTAAATAGAATCTGAATCGAACGCTATTTTGCTACATTTTGTAGAATTTTCGAATGTGCACAATAGTGATAGAAGCTCTATCGCCACTCGATCGAACGTCGCATATAAAAATGTATAAAAATAATGTTCGATCCAGGCTCTTTTATAGAATAGCTAAAAGGTCTATTGAGATTATGATATTATGATAGCAGTAAGATTTGATTTTGATAGGCCATCCATCTGGCATCAATCAGTGAACTAATCAATCAGCCAATCAATCAATCAATTAATCAATCAATCAATCAATCAATCAGTTAACCAACCAACCAACCAACCAACCAACCAGCAACGGATATTTAAACATTGAAAGACTGGTTTTCACATGATAGCGTAACATAGCCGTTTCGCTCCAACACGAAGAAACAATGCGCAACCTTAAATTTTGTGGATACTAGTAATAAAATGCAAAGACTCGCCAGTGAAAATGGGAGGCACGTACTTCCAAATTTTTGTTAAATTAAAAAGCTGGGTACTTCAGACCTTTGCCTTGCAAATAGCTCGTAGATTTTGCGAATAGATTTGGTTTTATAGCACTTTTTGTGATTCACAATAAAATCATTAATGTCAAGTGTAATTTTTGTTTTTTAAATATCTTCAATTTTACGGTATACCCAACGCTTCATAGTCCTTCAAGGGAGAGAATATTTTACATGGTCCTGTGAAACACATTTTTATTTATGTCTCAGATTACTGTTATTGTTTGCTTTGTAAATAATGATTCTGTTTTTGTTATTGTTTTTTGTTATTTGTTATTGTTATTGATTTGTTGATAATATCAACGAGGATGATTATGATAATGTAATAAAACAAACTCTACTTTCTTCTAGGAAATCGAAGAATCAGTTGATCGACTCCTGAATTGGTTGGTTTCAACTGAAACAATGCTCAGAACGAAAGAACAAGTTGCCATGGATACAGACTCCGGGGATGATGTAATCGTCCAAGCGCAGGTAAGCCTCATACATGCTTGACTTGTTTTGTTTTGTTTTGTTTTTGTTTTGTTTTTGTTTTTGTTTTTTTTGTTGCTGCTATTTTACATTTCACCGTAGCTTTATTTGATACATTTTTGTTCATTTCTCTCTCTTTTTATTTAGGTCACAGTCTTTCGTTCAAGTTTTTACCGTTACTGTAATTTGTATTTAATATTATGTGTTAGTGTAGTTTAGTTCAGTTGTATAGCTGCCATGCCTGTAATAAGGTAGAGTTTTTATGCTATGATGATGATGATGACAAGTCTTCGTTTGCCTTCTATTCGTATTGTCATGGTGTAAAGTTCATACTCATTTAGAACCCTCTCATCTGAGGCACTACTCTCTCTGAGATTTATACTGAGACTTGTAGCAAGTCAACATACATGCTTGCCCTTATCATTTTGCAAAATAATTTTAAAGATTTTCTCCGGTGGTCAGCATTCATGAAACAGTTGCTTCTTCGAATAGCCAGAAACACATGCCTTGTCAATTGACCTTAAGAAATATTTAGTAATCATCGTGTTCCCTAAAATTGTTCCAGAGTTTCTGTTCTCGATTATTCCTTTCCAGATCCTGTTTTCGAGTTCTATGTCCTCGTAAAACTATGTTCTTTTGTGTAAGTTTCTTGTTCTGTGGGAAAACAACAAGGGCAGATTTTGTAATACAATAGCATGAGTTGCTTTTGTTGACACCTCAATTCAAAGCGATTTGCGATTGCAGACAAAGGAAATTCTCTCAACCAGCAATTCAAAACAAACAAAGCCGCAAAAGTTTCTCTGAAACCCAGGTAGCTAGCTCGCTCGCTGTGCATTCCAGAAACTGTTTTTAAGGGCAAACATGAGCGTAGATCGAAAGAAGAAGGATGCATCAACACATCTGCCGTGGGCATTGTATTTGTTTGGTTCAAAAGCCGTTTTGGAGGCGATTCAATTCTCTTATCTTTTAGGTGTTATCAAAACATTTACTGCTCAGCTTCTGGATCAAAGAAATAAAATGCCCGCGGTAGATGTGCAGATATATCCTTCTTCTGTTGATCTATGCTCATGTTTGCCCTTAAAGATAATTTCTGGAACGCACAGCGAGCGAGCTAGCTACCTGGGTTTCAGAGAAAATTTTGCGGCTTCGTTTGTTTTGAATTACTGGTTGATAGAATTTCCTTTGTCTGTGAT